>JANHOG010000128.1:0-25436 GCA_027627325.1 Phlebia brevispora
ACTCGAATTCGGAGAGTGGCCTAAAACCAGGCAGCAATCCGAATACCACAGCAACGAGACTCACTCAGCAGCCACCAAACCACCTGCTACACATCGCTGAGGCATGCCCATCCCACCGATATTACAAACGCTTCGGCACGGTTGATGGATTGACGCGAGTTGTTCTACGAATTTCGCTCAAGCGACCATCCATGCAGGATTCAACGAGTTCCAAGATATAAGTGCCCCGCACACCCCTTTCACACCCGGTTCCACTCTCCCTTGACTCTGCATCGCGAGGATAATGGCGAGCACGCAGACATACCCATTTGTGTAAGTCCAAACGTTGTCATTTCTAGGCCCATAGCATGCTAATGATACCCAGACTTGGAGGTTTGTCATTATCTTCACCTTATTACGTGTGAATGGCGTTCATTCCATTCTCGCTGTTAGGCATAGGAGCTTCGAGTACGTCTGCACGCTCCTCTCTATTGCTGTCGCGTCAAGCTGACTCGTATCCGTAGTGGCTGCGGCATGCACCCATCCATTAGACCTGACAAAAGTGTGAGTTTCATTGCAGCCTCAAGGCACTTATGCACGACCAACGCTTTGCAGTCGGATGCAGACCATGGCTACCGTGGGGTGCCATGCCCGACCGTCCATGCTCGCCGTCATGCGCACCACGATCATGGAAGCCGGCGTCCTCAGCTTGTACACCGGACTCTCAGCGTCGATCCTGCGACAAATGACATATACTATGATACGCCTCAGCAGCTACGACGAGATGAAGGCCTGGCTCTCAAAACACAGGAAACCATCTACTCCTGAATTGTTCGGCGTAGCAATGTTTGCCGGCGTGCTGGGCGGTATCGCGGGGAACCCTGCAGGTGAGTCTAAACTACGCATTGCACGTTCAACGCACCCACGTTGCACTTCAGATGTACTATTGGTTCGAATGACGAGCGACTCCACACGACCCCCGGAGCAGCGCTACAACTACCGCAACGCGCTCTCGGGCTGCGTAGAGCTTGCGAAAAAAGAAGGTTTTGAAGGTCTCACACGCGGAATGAGTGCAAACCTCGTGAGTTTGATCCGTTCCATCTCCGCTACTTTTCGTGACGTTTTCCTTGCAGACAAGAGCCGTCTTAATGAACGTGAGTTGAATGGCGATTTTCCCACTCGACATGAATTGTACTCACCGCTCATTGCCACTAGGCCTCGCAAGTCGGCACGTACGTACAGGGTCTGACAACCGTCCGCAGCTTCTTGACCCACATGTTCTGGATCCAGATACGACTTCATCAAGACAAGATTACTGGCAGCGCCCGTGCCTGTGCTAGACTACCAGTTCAAAGACAACCTCTTGTGTCACGCCACTGCAAGTTGCCTGGCTGGCACGATTGCCACGAGTAAGTGTGTTGCACGTCTACAACGAGCCGTCGCTGACAAACTGCAGCTGTTTGCTCACCTGCCGATGTCATGCGTTCACGGCTCATGTCTGCGGTACGTCCTCCTCGCCCATCACACAGTACTCTTCTGATTCGTGCGCAGTCCGGCAAGCAAAGCCCCATTGACGTGCTCAGGCGATCTCTTCGGGAAGAAGGCCCAAGATTTCTATTCAAGGGCTGGACGCCCGCCTTTGTCCGCCTCGGACCTAACACTATCCTGCTTTTCGTCTTTTACGAGGTGAGTAGACCTGTACTGCCTATATTGCGCGCTTACGTATTCTGTCCTCACCCTCCGCAGCAATTGAAGAAAGGGTGGAGGACCCTCTTCCCATCCTCATGACGGCCACTCAGCGTATATGTTATTCGTCGAGTCTGGATATCTAATCTGGAAGCTACGTTACTGCTCTCGGCTTTCTTAATTAGGATGGTGTCAATTACAATACTCAATTCTACTCCCACATGCAACATGCAGTATTCCTTCGTGTCCATCAACTTCTTGCATTCAGATGTATTTCTCCTGTTCCTGTTCGAGAAGCACAAGCAGATTGAGGGCAGCTGTCCTGCAAACTCTTCACAGCGTCGCCGCTCTTATCTAGAGTGTCGGCCTTCTAGAGAGTTTCGACATCTCGATAGATAGAACTCGGAGGAGCCCATAGTTATAGCGCTTCGCGGCGACTTACCGCCCGTGCTCGGTGAGCCGTTTCCTTCTGCGTCTCCAGCGCATATTCAGGCACTAACAATCCATTCCGTTCTTGTAAATAACTTCTCAAGGCCCTCCGCTCATCACCGAAAAAAATATACACCAAAAATGTGGCGCGAGCATTCTTGTTAGCTATGAACGAATCATGCAGCATAGAGACAATCGCGTCGAGAATGTCTTGTGACGTGGTCTTCGGATGAGCGTAAACGCACAACACAGATGTCTGTTCGACATATGGTTGTTATTTCGCACAGACAAGAACAAGCTGTGATTGAGTGCGTCGAGACCGTGTGGACGTGGTCAAAGGTACGTCGTGAACTTCGATGCCACCTCTTCGACATTAACCGGCTGGGCTCCAGGGACGCCTTTCCGCAGTCAAAGAGGTCCCCACTGCGCTGTAATGTCCGGAGCTCACAGACGTGTACACCATCAGCATTCCCTCCATTGGCCAATCCGCAAGCGGCGTCGACCCTGGATTCAACCAATCTTGTATTGCATGCTTTTGCCGCTCCGATGATCTGACTTCGATCTGCAGCACCCGAGTTTGGCAGATATGTATGAGGATTCCGAACTATATTTGACGGAGCGGCTGATAGGTCGGTAATGTACATGAGCTGATTGGAATTTGGATTTCTGGACTGGGCACAGGTACATAAAGGCAGGCCAGCATATACTCCGTACTCTTCAACTCGGCAAGAAATACCCATATCGTCCTTTCAGAACTATACTTACTCGCATCCTTCAAACATGGGCCCTCTTGCGCGCATAATACAAGTGAAAGGATCGAAGGTATGTTGACCGCCCTTATTATGCCACCTTATTACTGAAGTGCTCGCTACTGAAGTCGAACAAGCCGTCCACTTGCGTTTCTCAGACCGCACAATCTCACAATCACCTCGCAGATCTGGTGAGTGAACGCATGAAGCGGCATCACAAACGAGCTTAAATTCTTCACCTTCAGCCGTGGACCGATTCGCAATCCACTCTGCAATCTTCCATTACTGTACAGAAGGCCAAGGTGCAACATTTTGACGTATGCTTGTTCTCACGTGTCTACTGCGGGCAGTTCATCTGACATGTGCATTAGGCACAGATGCTGGAAGATGAGAATCAGGCATGGGGAAAGCCTCGATAGTCAGCGCAAACTGGCGCGTCCGCAGCACCTCTTCACTTCATTCGCAGCTTTCTCAACTCGTGATGATGACAAGAAGAGTACGTCCCACACTGAAGTCAGGGCAGCTTATGGCCGAGCGAGCATAAGTAAATGCCGGGCGTCATAGGCGGATGAACACCTTAGCACGAAAAGCACTTAGGATGGAAGTGTCGGAACCCATAGACGTGTTACGTACTACAAATACAATATAGCAGATTTAATTCCAAGGCAAGAACGAAAGGAGACAAAACTTCTCGTGCACTGTTGCGTAAATCGGGTCTTGTGTATTTTCTGCGGTAGAAGTCGTCATGAAGTACAATGATATGGACGGTATGAAGTCACAGTGCGGCCATTGCTCGCCTGCATGGCAGATGAACGCTATCTGAAGACCTTACAGATCTACATCGTGTTCGCAAATGCAATACACACCTAAGATGAATTGTTGAGCCTGCTCTAAGGCAAAGAAACCAGTGGGGCTTTGTTAGCCCAATCGTCCGATTGTAACTGTTTCAGGCAGAATGCCGCAAATCCTGCCCGAGAGAGCTTGATCGTGACTTTCCCGTCGCCGATATACCCTGCAATTATCTCCTTGCTGGGATTATCTACCAGGAAGGGCACACGAACAATGGTCCAGGACAAGGCATCGCCCTGGTTGCGGATGACTTCTCCTATTGCGACAACGTCTTTATAGGCGCCATGAGCAAATGTGGCGACTCCTGTGACCAGCGTTCTGAAGACCAAACTAAATTTATCATGTTCGTCCTTCATGCTGGGAGTCCCCAATGCTATGAGTCGCTTGATCTCTTTCTCCTTCATGAGCTCTATGAGTAGGGTATACGCCTGGGCGAGAGGTGTGTTCAATGGGTACGTTATTCCGCTCCGAACCGGAGGGCCCAAGGCTGATAGTACAGCATCTACCCCGGAGAGAGCTTGCTGAAGCGCAGATCTATCGGTGAGCTGCCCCTCGACGATGGTAACTGCAGGATTCGATTTGATGGGTTCGGTGAGCTTCTGAGGAGAACGGACATATGCAACTACAGTATGATCAGCTTCAAGGGCTTCTTGTATGAGCAGCAGACCGCAAGGTCCTGTAGCTCCGAGAATGAGGAGATGCATGGCGGTTGAGACGAAGTTGTATCTGCGCCAGCAAGCGGCTTCCTGGAACGCCGCAGCATCAAACACAACGCCTGCCTAAACAGGCGATCATCAACGGCTAAGCGCTCGATCGCGGAAACCTCGTCTTTACTTGAAGGCGAAGTTGGAAGTGTACACCATCCAGAAAGTTTCTAACTCTGCCTCACCAATGCGCTGACCACGATTTGAGGCTCGGAAAGCTATCCATCACTCCAATAGTGCAAAGCATATGGACGAGAGTTGATGTTGATCTTGGGGTGGCATCGCGTTGCTGATTTGCATCCCGCTCGCGGTAACCACTGGATGTTTGCGGCACGGAGTCGGGCATGTTTAGCATTCGTGCAGCAAACGTGCGCTGAAGTGCCTATGCATATCTTATCACTACCGAAGAAACTGCAATGTCTTGTAAGTAGAGGCGGAGGTTCCCCTCGGAGGTTTGTGGGTTCCTGAACACCATCTTTAAATCACAGATTGTGATGCTAACAACGTGAAATAGATGCACGAGCCGCTCATGCATAGAATCCACATGATACAATCTCATATGCAGCCAACAAGATCTTATAGTGTGTTGAACAGGAAGCCTCCTACTCAAGTTCGAAATCGGGAAGCCCGCGATTATGACCTTAGATAGCAAGACTTTCAGGCGCATGCCCAGAAATCTTCCAACCCCGGCGCGTCCGTGTACGTGAATATCATGCCGAAGAATGCAGTCAGCACATTGGCACGGCTTACTGCTCCACAGAGCCCGGTCAATATCCGCGCGCTCATCATGCATCGCGCCAGTATGTGACCGACACTAATAGGATCTGCTGGCAAAGTGCCCTGAAGGCAATGCAATGGTTCTCATCGCTAGCCGTGGCCGGACTGCTGCAGAGTTTCGTCTTTTGCATGCATGATATTCTCATCAGTGCCGCTGTCTCGTTTACTTCGCTTATGACAGAGGACAGATGGTGGGCCGACTACAATATTCGGTACCAGAGCTATAAAAACCTCAAATCGCAAATTAATCGATAACCAAGCAGTACTTCCCATCCTCGCTTCAATTGGTGCACAGTGGATGTGCAGGATGCTTAGGTTACGGGGACTCTTCTGCGCTGCAGTCTTGTCTCAGCTCAGTGCCGTGCTTGCTGCTAATTCTTTTGCAGGATCGAACCTGTATTACGCTGCAGGACTGTACGATGATGATCGGACCACCCTTTTGACGTAAGTATACCTACCTTGACTGGAATCCAGACTGAGTTCGGCTCGAATAGTGGTCTCAACGCAGCTGGCATGAAAGTTCTGCGCGTGTGGCTGGATGGCCAGTCCGAAACGCAGAAGGTGGAGTATATTATCTTGTGCATGACTTTCAATATAAACTAAGAGAGCATCCTTTAGGGCACGAACATCGACCCTTTTCCGGACCTTGAGCCCACTCAGATTTGCAACGGGGTTGTATCGTGCTACAATGACACGGTCCTAGAACGCTTAGACGATTTCATGCTAGCAGCAAATGAATATGGCATCAAGGTCAGCAACTCACTAAGCTGTCTCTCACCCTTCCGCTGAGACCACTGTTCCGAGCAGCTTCTTATATCGATGCACAGCTTCAATGCTCTTCAAGCGGGCGATGTATACGGAGCTGCCTACGGCACAGAGGACTTCTACACAGACGATACGGCACAAGCAGCGTTTGATGCTCGACTTCAGCACGTCATGGGCCACGTACACACGACACTCGGGCAACCTTGGAGTGAGCTCAGCGACTACATATTCGCGTTCGAGGCGGAGAATGAAGCGATGATTGGTTCTAGTAGCGATGTAAGTACCAACATACAGCTTCTTTGTCTATAATGGTCTTATTCTCATTGACGGTCTAGGGTCAGCAATTCATAGAGGATCACCAGCAGTGGTTGGTATTGTGCCTGCAGGCTCAATAGTGACGTTCTGATAGAGAAACTTTCAGGCAGTGTGATAGGGCGCAGACTATCCGTAATGCGCTCAATGGCAATACTGGTGTAAGAGCATTTAGCTCCTTATTTCCCCTCTACTGAGCAAGAACGCAGATCCTTGTCACTACCGGAGGAGAGTCCTGGATGTCCGAGTCTGTCCAGCCAGACTTCCTGACCTGCGAATATCTTGACGTCATTTCCATCCACGCCTACGGTATTGGCGACTACGACACCTCGTCCATCGAAACTTACGTCCAGCAGGCACAAGCCAACGGTAAAAAGCTCATCATGGAGGAGTGGGGAGCTTGCTATTTCACTACGGAGAACAATAACTGTCCTACTGGCAATGCGCTTCCTGTTGATACGCGGAATACCAACATCCAGACTTGGGCTAACCAGATTACTGCAGCCGGGTTGCCCTGGTTGTACTGGCAGGTCATCCCGAATGCAGATCCTCACGTAAGTTGTCCACTGTCATAGGTCCAAGTTGTGTTGTACCTAAACGGCACCTTAGTGGGGACAAGACTACGAGATCGGCATTAGCGATGTGTATTGGGACACGCTGATGAATGCTGCTGAGCAAGCGTCAAGTTCCCCTGCAGCGTTCGATTTCAGCGCATATCTTCTGTGATTCCCGGCCAGAACTAGGAACAGCAACCGACTTGTGTTTATTTATATCCACACTCATGACGCCAGCGAGATCTGGAAGATATTCGTGACACTAGGCCATGCCATTCGCGGCTCTCATAACAGCTTGACACTTGTAATATAGCCCTACGATAAGTACTCAATACTATCTATGCAAACGCCATCCACTGGTAGGTGTTCTGTACTCGACATCCAGAAGAATACACATATTGATACAATCCCACATTGATCCTATAGACACAAACTCTATTCTCTGCAATCCGGGCCGTAGAGACCTGCTCCATTCCTTCTGTACAACGAATGATTTGGCTGGAATTAAGACATCACCCAGACTTGGTTCGTGTTGCCGGTAGCGCATTTCCAGGTCTGAACTACGGTCTCGTCCGTGAGGTCACCGTTAGTGTCATCGAGACACAATCCTGCGGAGGACACCGTATTAGTGAATGAGCGACTCGTCTGCAATCAAGAAATACATGCCGAGGCTCTGAAGCGTAAGGGTGTTGCCGCTGTGAGTCCAGGTCTGCTGCATAAGGCCAGAATAGCACTCCCAGATCTTCATTTGAGTGCCGCTCTCCGGGGCTAAAGAGTCCGGGTAAGCAGAAAACAGTGAGAAGAATTAGTAGTCACCCACTATCACCGGCATCCAGGCAAAAGTTCTGTCCAGCGACTTGAACAGCCCCAGTACCGGAGCTGACTATCCATTCCTGCGCGGGAGTCCCGTTACAATCATAGCTGTACAGACATGTTAGTCTTTATCTACCATCAAGACGGTGCGAACTTGCATTTGAACAGGTGTACCATTCGCGAAGTCTGCGCTACGAACGTCAAGACACTTCGAAGTGTCGCCGTTAGGATGGATGTTCACAGACGCGGTGGTGGCAAGCGAGCCGCTGCATTGCGTATCGATAGATCGTCAGGCAAAAGGGGCCGCTGCAAGCGCACATGTGTACGCACGTTTCATACACGCGCACAGCAGCGATGTTCCAGTAGGCGTTCACAAAGGCGCTGGGGCTGTCGTTCACGTAGTCTGATAAGAGATTAAGGGGCTCTACAGCCGCTCACGAAACGCTAGCCATGCATTGCTCACCGACACAGGTCGAAGGGCAACCGGATGATGCATATACCGCGCCCGCCCAGTCGCCGCCTGTGAATCATGAGTTCATAAGTATCTATAAGCCGCCTATGATGGTAAATATAGACCACGTACAGAAAGTAAGGTTAATTATAATGTTGTTCTCATCGAACATGGAGCCGATATTGCAGTCGGTGTTAGGGAAGTACGCAGAAGGAGTACCCTGAGATTGTACATCAGCACTATGCAATGTCATCGCAAGATTAACGCACCCAGTTATCGGTGTCAATGGCGGATGCGCCACTCGACATATCGCTGGGAGCACTATTACGTGGGAAGAACCACACTTTGATAAATGTGTCTGTGCGCTCCATGGCATAAAACCCTCCGCCGTTGGCGTTGAAAGAAGGACCGTAGCTATTGGCTTGCGTCGCTGAGACGCCGCATCCGCTGCTTCCCTCACAGTCGAGATTGCCGGCGTTACCAGTCATGGCGCGATTGCTGGATGGCATAGTGCATCCAGGGTTCGTGTGCAGCGTAATCGAATCGGAGCCTTGGTCGTTAACACCCTCGACCCTAGAAGTTGCGGTGAGCTCAACGATCGTATAGCGCGCGAAGTGCGGTATCACTTACTTGATATACACGTTGCATAGTAGATAAGAACATATCAAAGTTCAGTTCTGGACTTCGAGACATACTGCGTAGAAACCTTACGATATCGACTTCGCCCCCTGCAGGCCAGTTGCTTTCATTGGTCTCCCAAGCAGCCGGCCAAGTAGCGCAGCCCTGTGGCATGTGCCGTATGTCAAAGCTGAAAAGTAGTGGATCAAACTTTGATACTGCAAAGTGGATCTGTTCGGACTTACACCGCGACATGTTCTGTGTAAGTTTTTACGCTGCGGATGCGCACGCTGTTTCTTCCAGGACCGCTTGCGCTGAGCGTAGTCCAGTAGTCTGCACGAAGAATGAGCGTGTTGCCGTTCGCGTAAGTGAGGTTCTGTGCGACCGCGGTAGCCTGATCGACGTAGTTGCTGCGAAACGCGACAATAAGTCACATTGCATAGAGGCAGGATGAGGATTGCGCATGCTCACACTCGTCCGTTGGTGGGGTCCGCAATGGCCTCATGGGTGAAGCTCGATAGGAAATCGGAGCCTACATGGTTGTCCGTCAACGAGTAGGTGGCAGACAACACGCCCGAGAGGAAGGACAAAGCGAGCAGGACAAACGAGAGCGCCATCTCAGCGGATAAACCGATCGACACTAGGAGGGAGAGCGAGCCTGGGTGGGACACCAGCCTCGCCAGCCCTCTTTATGTTTGTCGGGATACCCGCCGGGCTCTCATTCAGCTGTCGAAAATTGTCCACGCACCCCATCGTCCACGCGAAACAGCGAGTCAAAATTTGCAAAAGGTCTGGAAGACAAGCATGATAGCTAGATCTGACAAAGACCCTGCCCGCACGGAATGTAAGTTAAGAGGCCAGAAGGGGTAGCGAAGGAAGACGAGGTTATGCCGTGTGATGTTCTGAAACCGATAGGATGCGCACAGATGAACGCCAATTGGTAGTGATAGTAACCCTGCGTCTATACGTGGTCACCGATTTAGTCTGCGCAATGTGGGCGGAAGTCATGACTGGCCTACATGTTGCGGAGAAGCCAATGAAATTTCGAATGAGGGTCCGGTCCCTCACATGTAAAGTTGGCCCGAGCCAGCTGGTGAGACAGCGTGATGATTTTCGCGATCTGGTCCCGGTAGTAGAAAGGCACCTTGTCCAGCTGGACGGGCAAGCCTGACCATGTGTAGATGAAAAACATTGTTGATGGTGAGATTGACGCGCCCAGACAGCGTTGAAATAGAACATCGTATCTTGCGATGACCTGCGAGCTCTCGTGTGGTCCGCTGCTTGATTGTGGCCTTCTCCGTAGCTCGAGACACATTGGAGCAAAATTGATAGACTGCCTGACTTTGGGTTCTCGTCTTGATTCTCGTAAGCTCCCTGAGCTAGAAATCATGCTTAAGTTGGGCATAACAATACTTTCACTTCACGAAGTGATTGATGACTGCATTTTGGAGTCGGTGCCTCATCAGGGGAGGAAGACGAGATCCATGTGGATAGCTCGAGGAGCCTCGACAGTGCGTGCCCGAGCGCGGCGCTTGCCGAAGTTGCCTGCGTGGTATTGGACAACGGTCAGGCAGGCGGTACCGTACCGACCAGAACCGGGCCGCCCTGAAGATAGCACCGAGAAATAAACATACCAATTGTATGTTCGGCGCTGTCAGAAGGAGGTCGGCGGTAGGAGCACGTCTAGAATTCAGTTGAGAAGATGTAAGCTTCAGCATGAGGTGTGCGACTCACACGATGGAACACGCCGCAAGGCTAGCTACACATGCTCGCAACGACCTTCTGACACTGTCATAGGTCCGAGCGGAATGGCCGTTGTAAGATCGAGGACGTTCAGCCGCCGCCCATAGACTTCCGTCGTCTGTCCAGAAAACGTAGACGATAAGCCTTGCAGACAAACACTTAAGGTAAGTTATAGCTTCCGGGAACATGTGAATCGATTGTCATAAGAGGAACTCGCCAGTACAGGAGAAGCGCACTTGGTATACAAGCCCGTAGTCATCGTCGACTGAGCTGTCTTGCTGCTGGTGAAGGAGTTGCAGCGACGAAGCGGCGTGTCATTAAGCACGAAACGTGAGCCTGACATCAGACGAGAGGCTTATATAGGGCTGACGGGCATGAGAGCCCGCTGTGGAATGTCCATATAGACCATCAATACTGTCGCTGAGTGTCTGAAGGTTACCATGTCTTTGACGGACTTCATTGGCAATCAATTACACTCAGCACGTCGCGACCGGTTGATATACTCGCAAAGACAGCCGGGGCATGTCGACGCGGAGGACGTGCTTTGCGGAGCATTTTTGCGCGGTAAGTGCGTGGCCAAGGTGAATGAAAGGTGTTGAGAGAGAGGATGGCCATATTCGCACCCGTTACGCATGACGAACCTCGTGTGATCACTGTCTTTGTTGTCGCGTAACAGACTCTTCGAAGGTTCACAGTCAACGAACATTATCTCTCTCACATAACCTGGACTACCGTCTAGGTTTTCTCGCTTCGCGCGCGCCATGATCAGGCCATTATTCTCTGCCAGCTACTCAGCCAATCTTGCAAGAAAGGCTGACGAAACCGAGAGCCCTGCACTGGAGAGATGGAACCGTCAAATGGGAGTGCCTGGCGCAGCGTTCGATGAGATATGGGGCTCTTATGTCGAGATCTTGGGACGCGACGGCGCGAGCTCAACCCCAGCAGACAGCGACGATGAGGCGACAACATCAACATCCTCGACATCCACACAAGATCACGGTCGATACGCGGAGGACGAGCAACAGAGGACGAGCAGGGCGGGCCCTCGTCGCGACTCATCGCATGATTCCCACGGTGATTCGATCAGCTCACACTGGGCTGATGAGCCCACTTCTCCTTCCCTACCACCACCACCATCGTCCATGGCGAACAAGACCCGTCTCTGGATATCCCTCTGGTAGGCCATGAATTTTTTGACAGTATTCGAAGCTGATATCCGCTCGTCTTCAGGTTCCTCATCTCGATCCCCGTAATTTTCTGGGATGCAGGGTATTGCTTCCTCAGGTAGGAACTATTCCGACACCTCAGCGACCATGCTAACCTTTTTACTACCCTGTAGACCTCGTTCTATGAAGGGCGGCGACCTTCATTGGCTTTGGAAGCCCTACGCGTTGTATCAGGACATTGACTATGTGAGGGAGTAACGGTCTGCTGCGCCTTGGAGGAGTTCTCACGGTGACACATCAGGTCTATGGGTTGAGGGCCTACGAGAACGGGGAAGGCTTCACCAATGCTCAATGTGCGTGCATACGCATGTTTGCCTTCCCGTATCTAATCTTGACCACAGCGTTCCTCAATATCGTCGAGAATTTCATGAACATCGCCTATTTATATCTCGCCCACGTGAAGGACTCCCCCATCGCCCCTCTCCTTGGCTTTGCTAGTGTTGTGATGACGGTTTCCAAGACGGTCCTGTACTGGTTGCAGGAATATTACTGCGGAGGGTGTTCTATCGGGCATAACGACATTGTCACATTGATTGTGTACTGGGTGATCCCTAATGGGTAAGCGGTGGCACTCTACTTTCATGCATGCACCATCTGAAGTGTGGCATCTTTAGACTGTGGATAGTAGTCCCAGGTTTCATCATTGCGGAATTCGCCAAGGACATCGCTTCCGCTCTACGGACAGTAGACAGCCTGAAGAAGACGAAGGTTAACGGCAAGAAGCGACAGTGAACATGACTAGCTGTGGGGATTGTGATGGCTTATCTCTTGCATCTATATCTATAGCACGTGTGCTTGAATCGAGTCATACATTAACTGGTAGTTATACCCAGCTGTATTTACATTGCTTGTTTCAAATCGTCTAGACAATGTACATCACGATGTTTCTTGAATATATATCATCGTCCCGAATTTCCGTTATAATGGAACTACTCTCTGAACGCGTACTAGGGTCGTCTCATGCTAATTACATTCAATACAGTATCTAACTTGCTGTGGTTGAGGCTACGACACTGCGACGCGCGTTCGGACGCGTCTCGGCTATTCGCGACGCGTTACCCCGTGGGAAAATCGTCCAAATCCGCGAAGCGCTTAGCGCGCCTATTCGTTGCTCAATCCTATCTCCGATCCTCCATGTTGCTCTCCCGATGCTGGACTCGTAACGCTACAGCACTTCTACGTGCCCCTACATATAACCGGCAACTACTAAGTACCTCGCTATGTCTGCGACATGAGCTGAACCTTTCCTCCACGAATGCCACGAGGGTTGATTATACAGCGAAGTATGCGGAGAAGCTGCAGAAGAGAGCTAACGAGTGAATTGTTCTATGTTATCGGTCTGGTCTAATGGTGTTGTAACTCACTTCTATTTGATACTAGGGAAAGAACTTCTGTTGAGGAATTGCGGGAACGCTTGAAGCAGCAAGAAAGGGCGAAGCGACAGCTTGAGGCTGGAACAAAGCCTCTATCTACCTCTGTGCCGGATGCATCTAATCCAGCCTCTCAAACATCATTTGCACCTTCAATAGATCTGAAGGCTCGTAAGGATAGTTCTCCCGTAAAGGTATAGTTGCGTCGTCTGCTGAATCTTGTACTTGCCTGAACGAGCTCACTCTCGGTATCAGCCGCTAAGCAGCATCCTCAATCTGGACAAATTGCTTCAAACCCCTCATACCTCGGAACAAATATCCCTGCTCTGGAGAGCTTACCACTCGTCAAGATCCGGCGGTACAGGCCGTGGATATCTGTGTGCGTCCATCCCGGTCGACATATATGAAAAGATGGTCTCTATCGCCCAGCGATACCCTTCCTTCATTCTCCCGCTACCACGAGACCAAGAAGCTGTGGGAAATGCCCCAGGCCAATCAGCTGAACAGCGACCATACGAGTTCTACTTCATGGAGTGGGGCTTCCACGGCTCGCCTCCCGAACCCCGGAGTGCCTCTGTCGACGCGCTCTTCGCCAAGCCGGAATCAAGCGCAAGCACCAGTGCGAACCCCCAGACATCCACGGTCCTCTTCACTCCCCTCGGCGAATACAAACTACGCAACTCTTTTGCCACGCCGTACCTCGTCCTTACGAACTACACCGAACTTGCGCGCTCACACGGCATCGTCTTGCTCCGGGGAGAAATCACGCCGTCGACGGGGAACAGTGCTGCTGGCGGGGATTCACGGTACCTGCTTAGCCAGCAGGATGCTCAGCTGTTGGCCATGGGCTTGCAGCGGTTCTATTTGTGGAGCGAGGCGCAGGGTCACCGCGAGACCCTGCTCAAGACTTTCCACGAGGACCCATCCAACTTCCAATGGGAAGACCTGCTCAAGCATGCAGATATCTCGGCATAGTTTCATGTCGCATTGTCACGCACTTGTTGTAGAGGTGAACTACCAAGTCTACCGTTACCGACACCAGTCATTTGCCAGTGCTTGCAGGCTGGACTGTACACCGTAAACAGACGGAAATATGAATTACAGCTGCTCATACTACCAAGTAGATCCATCTCAGCAATGCAACATATGTTTGAGTATTGATGCCTTTTCAAGCACGAGGTGGAATGCTGACCCAGGACTCTTTCAATGCGAATATGTAGATGGGCCGATGGTAGAGCTGATGGCCCAGTACCGCCGGTGACAGGTGGCTGCTACCCGCACGATCTGTGCGGCCTGAGGTGGATATTTAGGTGAAAGCCGAAAGTGGTCTGTAGCAGGTTCAACTGCCACTGCCAGGAGGCCAAATGCTCGTCAAACTACAAACCATGCAGAGAAATGGAAACGAGTATCTTTTTTTTTTGGTCAAGACAAAGGTAATCTGTGGAGACTATAGCTGCAATACGAAGGAGCCAGCTCTACTCAAGGCCTTCGCGCTGGAGACTGCCAGTTATTTGTAGACATCAGTCCTCGGCTGCGACTCTCACGTATTGAGTGCTTCAGCTTTCTGAACGCAAGGCTTTTGCCGTCATTGTCTACAAAATGGTGAGGTACATCCGGTAAGCATGAGTTGACGGCCCTATGAAGTTTGACTAATGTCGTGGCTTCAATAGCTAACACCGAACCTTACACTCAACAAATACAGTACTTCAGATCCCCCCCTGCGCTCCTACAACGCCCTCTGCGGTTATTTCCTCGTGCCATCCTGTTAGTTCATCGGTGATCCCATAAACTCGCGGTGCAGCGTGGTTAAAGCGGCAATTACTATATTCTCCGCCCCGATCTAGTGACACTTTCGTGGCGGAAAGAGTTGTGGTGAATGATACGTGGGTATAATACCGAACGAGTCAAACGAGCTGGACTCCTCAGGACAATATCTCTGTAGTGGTGGCATGGCTTCACAGCGTGCCGCCAGGAATCTCACTCAAAGTGCCCTTATACGTATGTGACGCCTCTAGTATGTTCAAGTATAAGAGACTACAACCTGACATCGGCTCCCTGCTCCTTGATAAATAGCCGCTCCAACGACTCTCCAGAGCTCCTGTCGGTTGGTCGGCAACGACGAAGGCACTGCTCGTATTGGTTTCATCCCTACCAGTCATCGCCAGCGCTACCAGTGTTCAGAACACGTCTTGTTTCAATGGGTACTGTTCTCAGGACATTATAAACGACAACTTTTTTGCAGCTTCCGCCCTTGTGAGTGCAATCCCTTTTAGCCCCATCCAGTGTATCAAGCGAGCCAACTAATAGTCGTGCCTTAGAGCGGTTCCTCAAGTGCAATCTCGGATCTAGCTCATGCCACAGGATGGACGATTCTTGATTATGACACCAACGCAACTGCACAAGACATTCGAGTTATATGTACCGGAGATAATTATACCTGCAACCATGTGTATCTCAACGGTGCCATCGACACTATCGTGCGGCTTCCTGTAAGTTACCTTTACCTCTCTTCTGAATCGCTACTGACTACAAATTTGTAGAGCAGGAAGATGCCGTTTGCACGCATCTCTTCAGAGTGAATACACGAGCATCAGGCTGTCCCGGAAGACGTCGTTCGAACACTGAGTCGAAGATACGAACAAGAAATGCCACCCGTTCGTGGGTTTTCTCTCGACACTGAATTCGCGCAGATCGATGCGTCCCGGTAAGTGCAAAAATGTGCCGACAGGCCGATATGGACTGAATCATTCTGTTATTGCCATGGTCCCGTGTCGATGTCCACAACAAGTGCAATAAGTCTGTCAAAAGCTAGAGACTCTATCGACTTTGGATGTGGCTAATGTGAAACGTCAAGGTTGTCGCAGCTTATTCAATCTCTAGGTTTTCTTATACTGACGTATACCGTGGTCATGGTGATACACCTTTCAGGAGAGACCTTTGACTATAACACCGGGCTCCTCAATGGCGAACTCGTTTTCGATATTCCATTTGTTACCGAAGTTGTGGATTGTCAAGTCCCGAATTCGGTGGACACGTTCCTGTCTGGCGTATCTGTCAAGACCACTTCGTCGTCACAGGCTACTGATTCCCTCAATGTCAATGCATCGGATACAATGATACCGCAGTTCGAGCTGACGAGTCTTGTGATGGAAGTCTACGGAAATCTCACTATGCAGGGCACCTTTGACATGTGGGTGGTTGGCATGGTACGTCTCGACCACTGTGAACGCGCAAAGTAACTAATCTCAGTCCCCCAGATCAACTTTGAGACCGGTCGGGTTCTTATTTACTCTCATGACATCCCTGGCTTCCAGATACTACCAGGGCAAGTATTATCTTGCGGTCATCTGCAATGGTATTTTTGAACTTACTCGCAAATCATCACAGGTTCCTGGATGTTACGCCGAGCCTCCAGCTTTTTGGGGAGGTGCAGGCTGCTCTCACGGTCGGCGCGCAGTGACCAGCGTAGAATTCACCTACACTGTAGACAACGGTAATTTTGTATGCCCAGCTCAGGATTCAATACCCTCTGGCGGCAGCTTTGTTCCTGTTGGAGGTACGTAATTCCAGCAGTTAATTCCTCCTCATAGCGTCGACGAACTGCGCACAGAAGTGGGCAGTGGCTGCTATCCCTAACGAGGATGACCAAGGCGCTGTACTTGCCTACTTAACCCCAACTGTACGTTCCTATGCATACCTATGCCGTACTGTCTGACAGATAGGCACAGACGATAGATCGCCCTCGGGATTGAAACTAGTACAGCAAGCACCAACATCACGTACACCGTGGATACTTCGAGCGAAACGGACCTGTCATTTGCGGCATCCTCTACGAGTGCATTCAATGGTTGCTCTGCCGTAAAAACAGGCTTCCAAATTAGTGCAGCAGCAGATGCAAATTTCTACGATATTTACACCGCGGGCACCACAGTCACACTGGTTAACAAAGACTGGGGGATTTTTAGCGTAAGATCTGTCTCTTTGGTACTCGCAAACAACTTAAGATTGTGCCTAAGGAATGTTGGGGTGGTACCAAGAGGGAACGCACCGAGAAAATGCGACGAGCACCGCCGTCAATTGCAAAGCGCGACATTCTCTGCTATGGCGATGGAACTGCAATGGATTTGGTGACGAACAAAACTTACACAGTATCTTTTTGAGGTCGAAATAGACCGAAGTTAGCATCTTGTCTTGGAAAGCTGAGTGAGGCATATCTTCGCTGTCTTCTGCACCCTGCGATGCTCTCGGTGCGTGCATGCTTCGTGGCTGTCCATGACAGACGAGGGCAAAAGTAATCTGTGAGGTGTGCGCGGCATTCATTTCCTCTATGCATGAGATAGTCTGTCCAAGCTATGGGGGATGATTGGATGTTCGGCAATCACTCATGAAAGACTCACCATACAACTGGCTTGCATTACGAAGACGGCGCACGCAGCCACTTGCCCTGTGCATGAGCAGTCGCTTCTAGTGAACGGATAGCCTCCCCAATCTCTTCTTCGTGGTCCACGTCTAACTCCCGTACATCTCTCCCAAAGACACGACCAAATCTTTCTGCCAGGCCCTGTATTTCACCGTCCACAGTGACCTCCTCATCACCAGCCTTCTTGCTCGCGTCCGCTATACATCCCGCCTTCACGTCCGCCAGCCCACACGCTACCACCCGGTCAAACCATGCGAGAGGTTCCCGCGTGACGTTGAAAGCAAACCCGTGGCTGGTCAAACGATGGCGAACTTGCACCCCGATGCTCGCTATCTTCGTGTGCTCGTCTAGGAAGACCCCGGTGTTGTCGCTCGGGACAGTCACGATGTCGTGTGCCTCACGTAAGTGCAGCTTCAAGGCGGTTTGTAGCTTGCAGATATAGTCACGAATGCCCATCGGAGGGTTCGTGCGCCCCAGGTCTAATAGGGGGTATCCGACAATCTGACCTGGCCCGTGGTATGTGATTTGTCCGCCACGCTTGGTTGTCACAAAGTCAGCACCGAGACGAGTAAGACGACTTTCTTCTTCTAAGATCTCCGGGTCGTTTGAGTGCTGCCGTCGGCCAGCTGTGTATACTGGTCTGTGCTCTAGGAGCAGCAGTATGTCCTTGTGAGCGTTCAGACGACGTTGGGCAAGCTGCCAGGCATGCAACTGTTCTTGCAAGGCCAGTGTGCGGACATATGGCAAAGGTGTACGGAAATAATGGTAGAATATTGGTGGCAGCGACATTATGGGATACAGAAAAGTGTACGAAGCACCTGGAGGTCGCCGAGTCCGAGGATGTGGTGAGAGCTGAAGAAAGAGTAAGTCGACTGGTCCTCGCGGAACCTGACTCTGGCTGGTGATGACGCGGGGTTACTAGCCGAGTTCAGCAGCGAGCTCGCGATTTCAATCTTACTCTCGACGACCACGCTAGTGCGCACAGCGAGCTCGACTCTTTTCTGCCGCAATAACATCCCTCCCGCTACTGTTGCTAGTATGCTCCGGTGCATCCTTACATCAGAGCGCGTTTCGTTTGTTGATCATGAGACACGGCTTGACACCCACCACCGGTATCGACACGTAGCCGGACAGTTTCATACCGAACGATCCCTCCCAGAGTCCGCAGGCTGTTAAGTCTCGGGTCAGACCACTCAGTCGTCCATTGGCACCTCTATCCTTCAACATGGCAGGAAAGCGTGGGCAGAGATCGTTCATCATTGGCGCAGGATGTACCGCATTCATCAAGGTGAGTATCGGTGGCCTAAGTCACGGCCATGAAAATCCCCATTTACATTGTAAATGAATTGCCTGCTAGCCAAGAGGCACACGGACCACCGAAGATGTAAGTCTACTTGGCATGATGGACCTTTTCCTATTCTTATGTCCTGCTGATAATAGATGGGTCTGGAGGCGGCAACTAAAGCGCTGTTGGACGCAGGTAAGGCTGGTGTGCAGCTATTAGGAGGCAGCACGCTCACAACCTTTAGGCATTACGTACGACTCCGTCGAGGCAGCTTATGTCGGATTCTGTTACGGAGACTCCTGCTCAGGACAGGTGCGACGCATCGAGCAATCGTTGGTCTCAATCTTTGACACGGTGCACAGCGAGCACTGTACAACCTCGGCTTGACAGGGATTCCCATCACCAACGTCAACAACAATTGCTCAACGGGAAGTACTGCGCTTTACAATGCAAACATGCTAGTGAAGGCAGGTCTTGTCGACTGTGCGCTTGCACTTGGCTTCGAGCGCATGAACCGGGGAAGCTTGGGTACCAACTGGCCCGATAGGCCGCCTCCAGGACGCATCTTCAATGCGGCTTCAGAAGAGGCCGAAGATCTATTGTCCGCTGGCGAGAATTTTGGTCCTGGTGCACCGAGAATGTTTGCGAATGGAGCGCAGGAGTACTTCGACAAGTACGGTGCCAGCATTGAGCACCTTGCACAGATTGGTGCGACCTCCTGTCCTTTCGAAATGATCTGTCACTGAGGTGAACTAGCATCGAAGAACCACAAACACTCCGTGAACAACCCTTACTCACAATTCCGTGACGGCTGGAGCGTCGAGCAAGTGCTAAAGGCTCCGAAAATATGCAACCAACTTACCAAGTTCATGTGCAGTCCCACGTCGGTATGTGTCCCGTCCGAAATGTATCGTCCGTGTTTCTAACACAACGTAGGATGGCGCCGCATGCTGTATAGTTGCTTCTGAGGAATTTGTGCACGCACACCACTTGGAAAACCAAGCAATCGAGATTGTGTCTCAGTCACTTAACACTGATGACCCCTCTACGTTCGAGAGCAAGAGTGCGATGAATATCATAGGCTTCAACATGAGCAAAGATTGCGCGAACAAGGTATTCGCGGATGCTGGGTTTGGCCCTGGAGAAGGTAGAGACCAAGTCGGTGTCGTCGAGCTACACGACTGTTTTGCTGCAAACGAGGTGTGTACTTTCCCTTGTGTGACGACTTACACAAAGTGAGTTTGGACTGCATGTAGCTTCTGATGTACGACGCTCTCGGGCTCTGTAAGCCCGGCGAAGCTCATAAAATGGCTGAGCGTGGCGATAACACTGTGAGTTTTACGCCGTCTATGAGTAAAACTGTTCTGACTGTTGTGCAGTTTGGTGGTAAATATGTAATCAACCCTAGCGGAGGACTGGAAGCCAAGGGCCATCCCCTCGGCGCGACAGGCCTAGGCATGCATTTTTACATCACTAGTGAGTAGAGAACACCGTCTCTGTAATCGTCGTGAAGGTTCTAATTGGTTTTTTCTCCTCCTTCCTTTAGTGCAGCTGAGAGAATGTAAGCCCTATCTTGGAAAGGTTTCCATCCTAGAGTGTGCTATTAACGATTCTTGTTCGCGTGACCAGGGGCAGGACCGATGCAGGCACCTGGCCTATTCGATATAGCTGATCCTCGCGGCAAGTACGGCCTCATTCACAACATCGGTATTGGCGGCGCGGTGGTCTGTTCTTTGTTGCGGCGGCCCGAATTCTTCAAGGCTGGTGGACAGACCGGAAAGGATAGGTGAATTCCTACGCTCATCAGTTTGCCTCATATTGACCACGTCGCCGATCATATCAGGGTGGGATACAATCATGCCCACGAATGCCGTCCAGTTACCATGGCAGACGTAGACAAAGTCAAATCGCGGAAGAATTCCCCCTACGTATTGAAATTGGCGCGTCTTTGACGTGTGTAATATTGTAGCACTGAGATGTGCAGCACGGGTCTGGACAATGACATGAGTAATGTGGGAGCGACGACTGGTTGCAGGCTTTGACAAGTGTGCGATGGATGGTGCATCTCCCGCAAATGGCAGCATTTTCCGTAGCGTCAAGCGCACAAGGGACCGGTGCGTTCCTCGTGATTGCCTTCGCACCTCAACACCATCTGCTATGGAGATCTGGTATTTTAGTACTGATTAGTCGTCACAGTATTGTAACATGTGCTGATGCGCATCCGTCTGCTATTGCGTTTCTATGAACTATCATGTCCGGCGAGCGGCCCTTCGACTCCTCGTAGGAGGGCCCCATGCTATGTTGTCGTCCTCAAGTATCTCTGCTCGTGGCGTCCTCCTCTCCTTTCCCTGAAACGAGGGCAGCTGTGCGCAAGGATCAACATCGAAGCACTGTACAGTACAGCTGGTGCACTCAACAGATATGACAAAGGCTTGGGTGCTTAAGCCCGAGAGGAGCGAAGTGCGTTTCTTCAGAGATTTGGTATCGTCGTCATCCTATTTTCTGCTCAGCTTCCTTTCATGAGATCGTGCCAGATACGACGTACCACTCGCGATGCCTTTCGGCTGCTGGACAGGACTTTGGTAAAGCGGTGCATGATGTAGGTGGTAAGTCGCGATGGGGTGAGTTGCTGCGTCTGCGATGCAGCCACAGGTATTTAAGATATGGCGTGAGCGGGACAAGGTTTGGCCATACAGCCCTTTATTGCCTCTTGGGCTGTATGGCCAAACCAATCATGATGATAAAGCTTGCAGCTCACGGGACGCTGGAACAGAAGAGGCGTAGTCCCGTGTGCGATGTCACGTACAAACGGACCAGGTGATCACAACGGCGATGGTGTGGTCAATTGGAGGAAATGGGAAGGAGTTCGCTGCCATGGACGCCATTGCAGGCAAGCGCGGAGCCCCGAGGAGCAGTGCATAAGTGATGTGTGCCTGGGCTGCAGAGGAGGATTCTTTCGAAAGGCACAGACCCTGAAGAACTCTGTGCAAATTGCTTGAGCCTACCATGCCGTTACCAGCCACGACCTGCTTCGCGTGGAGTGGGAAAGTTCCAGGGATGATGTAAATCTGAAGCTTGAAGCTTACAACTCATGCGCGATACGCTGAGAGCAGTCCCGTGCGGCCTCAGCATGCTACGGAGCTGAAGGATACAAGGATTGATAATACAGCCGGGAGCACATAGAATACATCCGGATCCTAGTTGATATCATACATCAGGTTGTCACGATACATAATCCACACTGTCTATGGCGGTGCGATGCTGTACAAGGAGACGATAGTCCATGGCCTGTAGTCCGTGATTCATAATGTAGAGTTTAAGTAAGGGGTCCGATAGTATCCGCAGTCGTTGTATCTCAGTCCAGTAGCATTCTAGGTTCCCCAGCAGGACGCGTCCGTACTTTGTCTATGGTCGCATGTTTCATCCAATTATTGACTTTCTCGAATGCGTCGAAGGACCCTTGCCTCCGTCTCGAGTCACTTCGAGAGTCCTTCTCAACTTTCTCCAATGCGTGACGGCGCGCTTGAGCTAGTTCCGGAGATGTGTAGGAGAACCACGGGAAGAGGTCGCCGCCACAGTTGTAGCGATCCGATTCATTGGAAGGTATCACGACTCGTTCAAGCTATATAGATACTTCAGCATGCGATGTTGTACCGGAACCTGGTCATGAACAGACCTCACGGCCTTCCTTCGTCAGAGAAGGGATGGGGTTAATAGCCGGCGGTCTCTCTGCTACACGCTTCCAGTCGCTTCGAAGCCATCAGTATTTCTGTAGGGGCAATGGACGGATACACTCACATGGAATTAAAGTAAGGGTGTCGCTTTATTTCAGCCACGGTGATTCTCTTGCTTGGGTCCTTCTCCAGCATCTGTGCGAACATTTAGGTCTCCAGGCCTGCAGAAATTATATGTACGTACTCTGCTCATCAAATTAGCAACATGCTGGTCAAAGTCATATGAACGAAACTCCAGCTCTTCATGGAGAGTTGCATATTGAAGCTCCTCCTCTGAATGACGCCATGGCTCCATGCCAAAGGGATACTGCGAAGGCTACATTAACAGGTGGTTCATGGCAAGAGCTCTTCATCCTACCTGGCCGTAGAAGAGCACGTGGAACACTATACCCATACACCATACGTCCGCTGGATATGACACTCGATCACTGGTCCAGTTCTCAGGAGCGATGTACCCTGGGGTCCCAGTCAGCGGGTCGGTAAAATCGCCTGATTCTGTCTTATGAGTGATCTTGGTGCGATCATCCTGAGACGGTTTCCATATCGAATACTTCTTCCAAGGCCGTTCAGACTCTGCGACGCCGAAAGCTCGGGCGTGGCCAAAGTCCGCCAGGAGAAGGTGGCAGTTCTCGTCCATGAGGACGTTCTCGAGCTTAATATCACCGTGGATAATACGTCGACTGTGTAGATCTTCGACGGCCAACACCTGTTATCGTCATGAGTACTGAACCATGCAGCCAAGAAATAAATGAACTGACGAGCTCCGCCATCATTTTCTTCGTTATCGCCTTAGAGGGATTGCAGTGTCGCGTTTGATAATCGAGACCACGACCCGGGCAATATTTCTACGAATATATAGGCGTCGCATCCAGCAATTACTGCAGAACACTTACGGTGAGGATGTAGAAGAATATATGATCGTGGAAGCTGGCCTCCACGGTCAAAGCCCATCGACTGCCGCGTAGGGAGCTGCCAACTCTTCGCTCTTCGAAGATGCCTCCATACAATATACCAGGGAGGTTTTCTTTGTCGATGAGCTTCAATGCATACTCCTGCTTCGTTACCTTGTCCGCAACCAAGTATACCCGTCCGAATGCTCCTTTGCCAATGATTGCTTTGGCTTCGAAGTCGGACGCGTTAAGCACAACGTCTATTGGGAGAGGGGTCGACTTAAATGAGGGCGAGAGGGACCGTGCTACAGGACCGTCAGTCTCGCCTCCGCTGATGGTCCCGGCCAGTGTGGTCCCACTGAGTGGCTGAGTGGATTCTGTAGGCACGCTTAATGAGGGTTCGTACGTGGGAGCTAAGGAACGCTAGGACAGACCATGAGACGCCTTGCGAGCGTGTCTGACAGGTTTCTAGGGCCGTCAAGTGAGCACGCAAGTCGGAGTTCTTCGCGACGAACAGACGAACCGGTTTTGTCGTAGGTCTTGTCAACCCTCGTCGAATGTCGGGCAGACACCCGAGCGCAGGCGTGTTTGAGTTCATTCACTTCACGTTGTGGGGTTCTGTGATCCAGAATGTGGTTGAGTCTTAAGAAGAACAAACATAAAGGCCAACGGTATATATTGAGGCGCTTACCAAGTAGTCGGCCATATTGTTCAACAACATTGCAGCCCAGCGCCCAGCATCCCTGGGGCTTATTATGCTCAAAGGACAGACTTACATATACATGTGTTCAGCGTGCCGACTTGATCTAGCTGCGCCTGGGCACGCTGTTGCCTGCTGTCGTGATGCGCCTCTCAGTGCATACTGATGAGGGGGAATCAAGTTCTGTGAAGAAGATAAAGATGTCCGAGCATCGTTCGCATAGTTTAACTGCTTCCGCTGTCGAACATCTAGGACCAGGGCAGCATTAGGGGTCCAGGTTTGGCATTCGCTTCCGACAGCAGCCTTTCTGGACACAGACTGTTAGCATGTGCGCTACGAAAGTCTATCTTCGCGGATCAGCATCTTCACGCTTCATACTTCCTGAACGTTTGCCCTGATAGCTGCATCACGGAGCCTTGTCGCATAAATCATTGCTGTCCGCGAGAACATGGGTAAGAGACTTCATGTCGAGATTAAAGGATGTTCGTGGAAATTCGCACCGTGAAAGCAAGACAAGGTCACCATGAGCCTTGTGCTTTGTAAAAAAAAGTTGTCGCGATGAGTGGCATTCGTGGTTTGTGTTACAAGCTGCCGAGATACCATGAACCACGTGCTGAGGATCAGAATCGGCGAAGACTTGGATATGCATACTGCATTGTAAGAATGCACGGAGTAACTGGTAACTAAGGGTGGTGGTCAGCTCTCGAAACAGCTTACCGGCTTTCAAGACGCGCAGGAACATAGTCGGATAGGCGACAGTAGAAAGAGAAAAAACCAGATATTCCGGCCGTATGGTGCTATGATACATTTGCAATGTGGTGTCTATCACTTGTGGTAGCGAGCCGATGGTACTTGAGACGGAGTATGAAAGGTCCAATGCCGATATGTGGTATTTACGTGCAAGGATGTTCTTTTCATAGAGCCCAAATCTTGACGAGAGAGTCGCGTCCGCCAGATACCATGTATGTGTCCATATAGCGTAGCTTTTCCACAGGGCGCGTGTGTCCGTTTGTGAGCAAACTGGAGTGTTGCATACTCGTCCGGTTATAGACCTATGTATCAAGCTTTTAGACCTTGAATTACCCTAATAGAGCCAGTATCGAACGTACACTGATTCCATTTTCCCCCGTAGCCGCAATAACCTTGCGGGTATCAAACTGAAGTGCGGTCACTGCATGGTCATAGTTCAGGGTTTCGAAAATGCCTCCGGTGCGCAAATCCCAGATCTATGAGGAGCTACTCGTTAGTTTCATGCTAAAGGGAAGTGTAGCACTACTTACTCGTATTGACTTGTCAAGGCTGCCACTGACCACGTACAGCTCGTCGAACTGGAGACACGTTACAGGGCCGGTGTGTCCGAGCAAGGTCCTATGCGGTTGCCC
>JANHOG010000129.1:0-25427 GCA_027627325.1 Phlebia brevispora
CGCGCAGGACGCCTCGTACATCGTCTACATCGGTAGGCATTCGCGTGCTGACAACAAGCCACGTAGCTGATTTGATTACTAGGTGTCGGCTCCTTTGTTTGCGTCTACATTTACATGTACGTCTGGGTATATACAGCGGAAGTCAACGCAAAGCGCATACGAGAGCGTTACCTCCAAGCCATATTACGACAAGACATTGCGTATTTCGATACCGTCGGGGCCGGAGAGGTGGCGACACGAATCCAGACAGATACACGTACGTTATACGCGCCTGCGCCCTGCAGCGTCAAACTGAGGACATCCATAGATCTTGTCCAGCAGGGTATATCTGAGAAAGTACCGCTAGCCGTCTCCTTCGTAGCCGCTTTTGTTGCGGGTATTATCCTAGCTTATGTGCGATCTTGGAGGCTTGCGCTTGCACTCAGCCTCACCATGATCCCATGTATTGGCACAACAGGGGCTGTGATGAATAAATTTGTGTCAAGATACAAACAGTACGCTTGATTTACTGCTTTCTGTCTGCATCTACTAAGTTATTCAGGTTGTCATTAAAGCACATTGCGGAATCGGGGACGGTTGCCGAAGAAGTGATTGCTACCATTCGCACCGCTCAGGCTTTCGGGACGCAGGAAATCCTAGCTCGTTTGTACGACAAACCGATAGAACTATCGCGCAAGGCTGATCTAAAGGCGGCGGTGTGGCAAGGTGGAGGAATGTCCCTATTCTTCTTTGTAGTCTATTCGGGTTACGGACTTTGTGAGCGAATTGACTATCGCATAATGAACGATAAACTAACTCAGTATCCATTAGCATTCGATTATGGTACTACGCTGATTAACCGTGGCCAAGGTCTGTGCAGCTTCCAGCTGTCTGATGCTGTTGGGTCTAACCGCCAGCATCTTCTCTAGCCACTGCTGGCCAAGTCATCAACGTATTTTATTCTATCCTCATAGGCTCCTTTTCGCTTGCACTGTTAGCGCCAGAATTACAAGGTGCGATTTCAATATTCGACCCCGGAGATTACACTGACCGCTTCATATGCAGCCATAATGCATGCTCGTGCTGCGGCAGCGAAGCTCTATGAGACAATCGATAGAGTACCTCCCATCGATTCCTCGTCAGAGGATGGGCTGCAGCCTGATAAGTGTGTCGGAGATATTACGTTCGACGAAGTCTCTTTCGCATATCCTTCGCGCCCCGGCATCCCCATCCTACAGGACCTATCCATATCGTTCCCTGCTGGGAGGACAGCTGCTCTTGTCGGCGCTTCTGGCTCCGGGAAGTCTACTATCGTGTCCCTGGTCGAACGTTTCTATGACCCTACAGGCGGGCTCATCAGACTCGACGGGGTCGATATCCGCCATCTTAACTTGCGCTGGCTTCGAACGCAGATCGGCCTAGTCTCGCAGGAGCCGACGCTATTCGCCACAACCATCACGGGTAACGTTGCACAGGGACTCATAGGCACGCAATGGGAACATGCTCCCGACGATGAGAAAATGAAGCTTATCAAAGAGGCCTGTATCAAGGCGAACGCGGACAGTTTCATCTCGAAGCTGCCGCTCGGGTACGACACCCTGGTAGGCGAACGCGGCTTTTTATTGTCTGGAGGACAGAAGCAGCGTATAGCTATTGCAAGAGCTATAGTATCTGACCCTCGGATCCTACTGCTAGACGAAGCCACGAGCGCACTCGACACGCAGAGCGAGGGTATAGTGCAGGACGCCCTGGACAAGGCATCCGCAGGTACGTGGTCTACTCTGAGGCTGAACACTGCCTTCCTCATGCATTCTGTGCTAGGCCGTACAACAATCACCATCGCCCATAGGCTTTCTACAATCAAAGATGCTGAATGCATCTTTGTTATGGGTGACGGACAGATTTTAGAATCAGGAACCCACGCGGAGCTTCTACAAGACACGAATGGGCCATATTTCCGTCTCGTGCAAGCTCAGAAGCTTCGGGATGCTGATGCACGTCAGGACGATGACGATAGCAATGACTATGACGATGACCAGGATGCCAAAAAGGCAGAAGACCCCAGCGCTGCTGACCCAGATCTCCTCCTCGATCGCGTGCAGACGAAGAAGTCAGTGGCAGAAGAGGCTTTGGAGAAGCAAGCGGCGGCTCGTGGTCAGGAGAAATCTTATGCCTTACCGTATCTCTTCTACCGGATGGGTCTCATCAACAGCGATAACCGTCACCGTTATATTTACGGAACAATTTCAGCCATTCGTGAGTCTCTTAAGTCAATATAATCGCGGGTTCATTGACAGACCTTATTTCATGCTTCTTATAGTCAACGGAGCGGTGTGGCCTGTTTTTGGCATCGTCTTTGGTAATATTCGAATGGTATTCTGAAGCATACACGTACTGATCACGATGACAGGCAAGGCCATCGATGGATTTTCGGCCAGCGACCCGCATGTTCGGCGCCACGATGGCGATCGTAACGCGTTGTGGTTGGTTTTCGCTCTGCCGAATTACTTGAGTATACAGATTGACCCATGACTGAATAGGTTGTTCGTAATCGCTATCATCTCTTGGCTCACCCAAGGCGGTTCGAACGTTTCATTCGGACTCACGGCTGCTGAGCTAACTACCAAGCTGCGCAAGCTCAGTTTCCGAGCAATGCTGTGGCAAGACAGTGAGTGACTTTATGGTGCTTGAAAATGCATTTCATTGACTCCATCCAGTTGAGTTCTTCGACAGGGACGACAACAATGTGAGCATGATATCTACCGTTATGACTTCAGACTAACGGATTACAGACTGGTGCTCTAACATCTAGTCTCAGCGATAGACCTCAAAAGATCGAAGGCTTAGCCGGAGTTACATTGGGCGCGTAAGTGAACTCAATGTTCTATCTGTATTGGCATTATACTCACGAGAGTGTCTCTCCGGCAGAATAATACAGAGTATCGCCACGCTCATTGTGGGTTTGACTATTGGTATTGCCTTCGCTTGGAAGTTGGGCCTTGTTGCTCTCGCGTGTACGCCTTTTTTAGTCTCAGTGGGATATATCCGCCTGGTAAGTAACCTTGCCGAATAGTCGGGTGCCGATACTGAAGGCGTATGTCGCAGCGGATTGTCGTTCTCAAGGACCAGAAGAACAGGAAGGCTCACAGTGCATCTGCTCAAGTTGCCTGTGAGGCTGCAGCAGCGATTCGTACCGTAGCATCTTTGACTAGGGAGCGTGACTGCTGTGATATCTACAGCAAGAGCCTTGAGGAGCCTATGCGCAAGTCTACAAGAAACGCCATATGGAGCAACTTCCTCTATGCTGTCTCCCAATCTATGGTCTTCTTCGTGATTGGGCTGGTCTTCTGGTACGGTTCTCGATTGGTTGCCCAGCAAGAGTACAGCACATTCCATTTCTTTGTTGCCTTGATGGTGCGTGCATCTTGACATTCGCATCGGTTCAGACGTCGCTCAATATCTGTTCATGCCAGAGTGCGACCTTCGGAAGCATGCAAGCTGGCAACGTGTTCCAATTCGTTCCAGACATGTCGTCTGCCACCGGTGCTGCTACGGAGGTCCTCAGCCTTCTTGATTCGAAACCAACAATCGATGCAGAGGCAACTGATGGGGTTGTTCCTGAAGATGTCACGGGTCGCATCCGACTGGAGCACGTTCATTTCCGCTATCCCACACGTCCCGGTGTTCGTGTCCTCAGAAACTTCAATCTCACTGTGGAGCCCGGAACATACGTAGCGCTGGTTGGAAGTAGCGGATGCGGCAAAAGTACAATGTATGTAGCCGATATTTCTCTGCGAGTGCATCCTCTAACTCACGTATTTCTGTAGCATCCAGCTGATTGAACGGTTCTATGACCCTCAGCATGGAACTATTTACGTACGTGCGGTCATCATGTCCCAGAGTCTTGTCCACCGAGCATTTCTTTAGCTGGATGATTATAATATCACCGACCTGAACGTTTCGGACTACAGAAAACATATTGCCCTGGTTTCTCAAGAGCCTGTAAGTATGGGTTCATCTGGTAAAGAAGCACCGTGTTGACCTCTCCGACAGACGCTTTACGCTGGTAGCATCAGGTTTAACGTTCTCCTTGGAGCCACAAAGCCCGCATCGGAGGTTACCCAGGAAGAGTTAGAGGAAGCTTGTCGCAATGCGAATATTCTGGAGTTTATCCAGTCTTTACCCGAGTAAGTTCTTCTTGCTTTGCCTTCTGCGCCAGACAAAGACGGAACTTCCCACAGCGGCTTTGATACTGAGGTTGGTGGTAAAGGCTCCCAACTCTCTGGTGGGCAGAAACGTACGTGTCCATCCCTTTATTTCATCGGAAAATTCCTGAATCAAGTTTCCGTACAGAGCGAATCGCGATTGCACGTGCCTTGTTGCGAGACCCGAAGGTGCTCCTTTTGGATGAGGTAAGAACGTTGTACAGTTCCGAACTCCAAAACACAAGACTAACATGCTACACGAAGGCTACGTCTGCTCTCGACTCAAATTCGGAGCGCGTCGTGCAAGATGCTCTTGATCGAGCAGCAAAAGGAAGGACCACCATCGCTATTGCTCACAGGCTCTCTACGATTCAGAACGCGGATCGGATGTGAGTAGCATTTCTTACGGTAGGGAGATTGCCGGCTTAACTCCCGTTGACTACTTAGCTATTTCATCAAAGACGGAAGCGTCAGCGAATCTGGCACTCACGATGAACTACTGGCGTTGAAAGGCGGTTATTATGAGTATGTTCAGATGCAGGCTTTGAGCAGAAAATAGATTAGAGACGGCTATATACCCTACGGATTCGGACATGTTCATAATTCATAGCTAAGTAGGTTTACGATGCGCGATGATCTATTCAATGTACATATCTACGGTTTCAGACTTCTGCGTCTTCATCGGGTGAAGAATCTCGCATCGCTCTTTCCCATGTCTAAGGCTCACTATCCGTGTCATCCTCCGTGTTACTTACCGTATCACTCTCCGTGTCGCTCTCTGAGGAGCTTTCTCACATCTCATCAGAGGCGCCCTCTGAGTTTTCCTCGCCCGCGTCGGACTGAAGATGTGAAGGCTCGATCAAGTCGTCCCATTCTGTGTTCGCGTGTTCATCCTCTAAAATGATGCCCGCATCCCATTCCAAAACGCGCATGCCGAAGATATCATGTAGACGAGGTGGTGGCATAGAATGCTGGTTATCGCCACGAGACCGACCGTTACCGTGTCTGGGTGGGAATGCAGTAGGAAGATACGGAAAAGTTATAAGGCCTCGAGACAAGAAACGAATGGTGCCACATCCGGCATTCTGGGCGAGTTGGATTTCCGACTCTTTGCATCCTCTCATTGCCTTCTTGACATTGCAGACCTGAGCCTGGTCTCTTGTTCCTAATCGAACCTCGAAGGGCGAGCTTGTCCCGGAATACTGTATCCAGACGTCCAAATGGAGAGTAGAAGACCTAAAAGATGGCCAGCGGGCATTTCTGCTCGACAACACGAGATGGCGGAGCCGTGGACAGATTTCCATAATATCACTTCTGCCGTTCTCGGGCACAGCGCATAGCGAGATGTCGAGAAACTGTAACTTGGAACCATGTGCGTCCAACACGGGGCAGAATGCGCGAGAATAGGACGGGTATGTAAAGAAAACACCACCTGGTGGCCCAGATGAATAAGGATCGAGCCATGCGACGAACCAAAGGTGCGTTAGGGAAGGTAACGACCACCGAGCTAGCTTGCGTAGACCGAAAGCCTTGTTTCCCGAGAAGCTGCGCGTCACAGACACAGGCAGCTCCCGCAAGACTGGCAATGACATGATGTTCAATCCGTCTCGCACCTCCGGTACAGACAAGCCGAGAGATACGATGTGCAAGGCCGTCTCCAACAGCGGAATCGGGAGGGTATATGATTGCTGATTGTCTTCATCTACAACGTAAGACACGTTCTCGAGCATAGGCCCCTTCTGCATGATGGAAGAAAGAGGAGAGCTGACTTCGTCTCCTCCTGAGGAGCCCCACGTGACATCTTGTAGGTATGTGGTGATGAAGAAATCGCCGAACCTAAGAGAACGCAAATTGGGGCAACACTCCAGGATAGCGGATAAGCAACGACCAGTAGCCTTTTTCATCGACTTCGGCACGTAACACTGCAGACGGAGACGTTGGATGGTGCCGCCATACTGAGGTCTCGCCTCCAGTATCCCATTGAGGAGAACCAGCTGGCCCACGTGTCGTATCACGACATCATGATACAGGAATTTAATCGCGGAAAAGTTCCAGTGGCGTGAAACAAGAGTGAGCGCTCTCTTCATGCGCAACTAGTAGCGCCGCACCATGGACTTCCAGGACCTCTTGAGAGAGAAGGACCAATGATTTCCGAATAGGTGAAGGGGAATATGTGTTCGAAGATGCAGTATAAGACATCATGATTCAACCTTTCCACTATCAGAGCCAGTCGGTGCGAGTCCTGTGGTTCTTGATCTTGCTCGTTGCTACTTCGCCTTGCCTAACCACGCTGCCAGCCATGATGACCATAGCTGTTAATTAGTAATCAAGTCAGTGACGTTCTGGTATATGGTAATTGGATAGCAGCTCACAGGGCTGGGCGAGATGAGGTATATTCGAGTCAGGAACTACTGTCACGGCCAGAAGTCAGCGAACCTAAATGGGCGTCGAAGGTCCTCTCTTGCCATAAATGGTGAGAGTCCCCATATATGGTCCCCCTAGAGAGTCTCAGCCTGATACTCCTAGGCTCATGAGAAGTACAATTCAGATGTATACAGCCGTAGAGCTGAAGTGTGCATGTTGAAATTGATCAAGTATGAGTACTCATTGACCAAAATAGTTTCAGTAGATTTTTGGGCTGCATGAACTACTGTTAACATGCAGAAAGCAGACGAGTGCGAAGTCAAAATATGACTATATACGGATTGATGGATGTATGCATAAAGTTCGAACACTGCATTTACGACATGGAACGAGATGCTGCAGTAAGAGAGCTCAGCTTTCAAGCTCTTCGCCCTCCTCATCAGTCGAGGAAAATCTTAGCTCTCCATCGTCCCACGTCAAACATCTGGAAAAAAGGAAGTGAGCATACTGCCGCGCATGCATTCTGTACCACACTTGACACCGGGGACCGTCAAGACCATCCACGTGACGGACTGGACCATCGCAGACCAAGAGGCCCACCTGTACCACTGCATGCATGGTATGAACGGTACGATGCAACAGGATTACATACAGTATATCATAATTGTGCTGTACAGTACATACTAGTTAGACCAGCTCAAAATTGTTATAAAATGCACCTGACGCAAAGTTAGCTATCGTAATGTACGGGTTTACAAAGAATGATGTTGCGCGATCCAAGATGTTAGCTGACGTCCATGCAAGATCGATCTCTTGCCCGCACTTCACTATCAAATGGCATGGCCCTACAATGCAATCGACACTGACAATCATCGCATTGGGCTGCCGTGCGCGTGTGGAATGTGTAACCTGATACATCCCAGTGAGTGAGTCAGTACGTGTGAACGGTGTGTACCATTCAATATAGGCCAGGGGGTGCGAAAGCCTGCCAAACTCCAAAGGAAGCTCAAAGATAACTTTGACATGAGCAGCTCGAAGACCTGAGCTTCAACAAGTTGTAAGTCTCTTATCAAACCTTAATACATTTCTCGCAACACACCTTGCAGTGACCCCTTCACACGATGAGCCCACATTACTAGATCCTCAATAACGAGTGCAGTGTCGAAGAACACTGGGATGCTGCCTTTACGTCCCAGAGCTGCAACTGCAGGTGTCATTCATATACAATCAAAGCGCAACTTGCTACTGACGTACGCGTTCGGTGCATGCTGAATCTTGATTTGTTTATAAAGCCGAAACGCACGTAGACCGTCAACACGGACTGGAGAGGCAGGGAAGATCTCGTGAATGAAGGACGTCAAGGCCGGCAAGAATTCGGAGGTGTCGTGAGCTGTTAGGATGTGAAGACTCGGGGTGCGAGGCCAGGCTGGGCGCTTTGTAATCTTATATGCGCATGCGCAGCTGTTTGGAGAAGGTGCAAACCGTAGGTCTTCATCTTCAGACTCTGTATCTGACCCGCCTGCATCTATATATTGATTCAAGTTGTCTGTACCAGAGTTGTCAGCAGCCTCGTCAGCGGCCTCCTTGAGCTCCGTAGCTGCCAGCCATTCCAAGAATGCTGAACGCTCATCCACCGCCTCTTGTCGTCGGAGCCATGTTGTCATGTGGGCGATATAGTCCCGCCAGTTGCCTGCGTGGTAGGCGTCCTTGGCAAATTCAATGTGTAGCCGCTCAGGGAGCTCCGTATTGAAGCTATTGAGCGCTCCTTTGCACAGAATCCCCTCAAGATAATGGACCATCAAATGAAGCTTCGGTATGTTGAAGTGCTCGCAGATGCCCAGTTTCACGAAGACCTTCTTGTGATCATGGAACATTTGAAGGGCGTTTGTCATTGCTTCAAGGGTGTCGGTTGTGTGCCGATGAAATTGGGCATAATAAATGAAGTCCACGACAGCTTGCACAACTTTGAGAACAACTGGATCAATCGCTCCTGCGAGAAGTGCCACAATAACTTTCTGCATCTCTTTATGTTCAGTTCCGGTCCATTGCGAGACATGCGAGATTCCATTCTTGAAGTGCCGCAGCCCAGGTAAGTTCGGCACCGCCTTGAATTGTCGATCTAATTCTTTGGCCCCTACTAGACTGGCGCACCAGCTCATAAGGTGGTCTTTGAACACACCTTTGTGGAGCTGATGGAGGACGTCTGGTGTGATGCACAAGAATATATCGCAATGAGGTAGGTCACGCCAAAACGGCTCATAGACGGGCCGCATACCAGTCTTCTCGAAGAGCTCAGGGCTGTGTCCTTTCTGATGGAGATCCAGCACCTCAAGCATCTTCTCAACATTGCGCAGAAGGCATTCAGATGGTTCTCCATGCTCATCGGGGTCCACGGTCCCTTTCGGACAGAAGTTCTCCTTCACATTGACAACAAGGCATTGCTCCGAGTGATCTGCCATGTACGCTGCCAGAATGGGAAAGACTTTACGCACGCAACCATCAGTGCAAACCATATCAATGCCTTCAGTTTCTGCATCTATCAGTGAGTGCAGAATCTTTTCCATGCAATGGTGAAAGAGATGATAACCTGCTAGACTGTGATTGGCCTCCGTAAAGCACTCTAACTTGGATGCAGGTACGTATCCCACAAGGATTGTTGCACGCGCCAAAACCTGACGCCGAGTTTCCTTCGATATATTCCCAATCGATAGGTACACTGGCCATGCCACTTGGTTACCTCGAAACAGAGAAAGCTTGGTCTTGTCTGATGCAAGAATCACTGGCGCCACTGTCGCGCCAGCAGGAAGTTCTTCCTGAGACAGTTCTCGATGTAAGCACCCTCGAGCTTTTCAGCATAGCTTATTCACTCACTTGTATCTCCCACCACCAGTCCACCATCCACATTTCATCTATTATCTGCTTCAACATCTCCTTATCTGCGAAGACTCGTTCTGGTGCGTATGTCATGATCTCTTAAAATGCAGGGTTGCCAATAAGTTCGCGAATACATTCAACAGGATCGCGACGCCAGAGATCCAGTACTTCGGCTATGACTTGCCCATCTTCGTCAACTCAGTCGCCAGTCACGGTGACCTGATCGTAGATCCAGTGCATTTTATTTGATAAGCCGTCAACTTGTTGGTTGAAAGTGTATTTACTTCTTGCTGACAGCTTAAGCTCCTGGATCTGTCAAATGGTAACATCAGATGCTGTCAGCGAAGGTTGATATAGCATTGTTGGATGCATGATAGGTAGGTTTAAGAACTCTTCAATTTGGTTCTGACTGACATTCTGTATCAACCATCGCCCCAGGTCTCACTCTTTCTCGTCTGCAAAAGAATACCACTGCGATCGCCCAGCCTCTGAATTCTCACGCCGCCATCTCTCGAAAGTGCTCTGTCCAAATCCTAAGACTTCAGTGGCTCGATTGGAGTACTTCTGGACCCAGCGATACACCTCGTCCTCATCTGGGATGTCTTCGACATGCAGCATGTGTGGATGGTTGACAGAAGGTTCAGGGAAGAAGTTGATCAATGAGTCCACGATCTCAGAGGTGTCTATAACCATTGCATCTGACTCTCCGTCTTCAAAGCTTGATGTGCTGTTGTCCTCAGCCTCGTCAATCGAGGCCTTGCTGAGGATCCAGGCATTCCATGCACGACTGCAGCGCACACTGTGTTGGATGTGACGTTTCACAGCGTCGGACGTTGATAGTCGTTTTCGGCAGAAGCCACATCGGTGCTCACGACGAGCTCTCGGTATGTTCAAACTTCTTGAATATGATGGCATAGCAAGTAACCGTGGATTACAACTGTAGACAGGATTTCTGAGGGTATATGCGCTATTATGGTGTAGGAATGCAAGGTGTGCAATCGCATTAATCGGTAAGTCTCCACTCAATATGCAATTACCTTACGCACTAAGCCGCGGCCCTCCGATCATCAGAAAACACAGGACTTGGCTACGGAGTGCACGTAGCGCACATACTTCTTGTAGCTCCGTCAACAAGTCCCCCTGTTTGTAGACTCCGTAACTAGCTGTAATGTGTATGTAGAACCTACAATTTTACGTAGAGTCCGTAGACATTGTGTAACTCACTGTAATTCTCGTGTAGTTGAAGTATTCAGTGTAGCTACTGCAGTTTGGGTGTAACCAGACCAATCACACTTGACGCACACTAAAAACAATGCAGGATAATACAAATATATTTTGTATGCAACTCTACATAGTGACACAAATACTGCATAACATTGATATATACTAGTCCCATTTATATTGATAATCATGTTAGCTTACCGTTATGAGTCGAGCAGACTTATTGCACACTGGAATGTACAGCAGTCTCTGTTGCAGAAAGAGGTATGTAAGTACAAGTACCGCTGGATCACATAAAATTGTACTCAACTTGCTGAATACAAGGACTATGTAACACTGCAGGTGGCCGTGCGAGAAGGTGGGTAAAGGTGAAGGTGAGGGCGAGGGCGAGGATGAGGGCGAGGGCAAGCGCGCTTATAATTGTTATACAATACAGGTTAGCAGTAATGCTGATGGTATACGAGACTCGAGACTTACGATGTGTCCTTGTAGAGACTGATCTCATAGCCAGCAAACTTGAGGCCTACAACAAGTGCAACCACCGGCCTCTTCTGAGAGACTGAAATGGATCAGACAGGATAGGAAACAAAAGGCAAATTACGTACCTTAGAGTAAAGCTGCCTATGCAGGCTGCAAGTGTGCACACGAAGCTCGTTATGAGGCAGATGGTGGAAAGAAGAGAAGGAGTGAAGTCATTGTGGGTCGACGCGTCGCGCAAGCTTTTCATACCCAGAAATTGCCGGAACTTAAATCACGCCATCGTGATCAAGTGCTCAGTGTTTTCCAAGGCCACGGCGTCTGTCAGGCACTGGCACAAGCACTTGAATTGCAAAGAAATTACGAAGTCTTCGAGTGCACATTTCTGCAGGTCTGCACCAACGATACACTCATCTGTTATCCAATTCACCAATATGATAGGGCAGTCCTGCAATATGATCATAAACATTGCTGACTATGATCAATTGGTACATAGCTGATGCAATATACTAGTAGGCAATGTTGTGCAAGTAAATTCTCTGCGTGCAACGTAGCTTGCGTGAGATAATTCTGAGTTCTACAGATTGCTACGTACTCGAAGCTGGAGCTACGGTGTTTCCATGCCTTTTGATCCTGACTGTTGGCTCTACGGCGCTTACAAAACTCTGGTGCGTCTACGTGGTAATTTGGTTTTTCCTGATGATCTCCTCAGGTCTACCACCTATCCAGCCACTTCAGCCTATCCAAATTTGGAAGAACTGTATAGCTGGTCCTTCCACAACGTGAGTCAACCGCCAAGTCAACCGCCAACTTCACTAAATTCCCTGGGATATTACCAAAAATATTCAAGTCTCCTGTCCTGCGGTTGAAACCTTGACTTTCAAGATGTTCTCTGAACGTACTCGACGTACCCATGTGCCGAGTGTGAAGCAGAGACAAATTGGTACGTTTCTTTGGGCTGGTTGGGGAAAACTCCTCGTGGATGACATGTTGATACTTTGCGACAACCAGAGGATGCTCAAGCTGAACAAATTGCTGTCGATCAAGCCAAGCATTCTAAAGCCCCTCGCAATGATCCGAGCAAAGTTCAGAAATGGCACGAAGGCTCCAGCAGCTCAGTAAGTCGACAACTTGATATTCTTACATGCAAATTAAACAGTATGAATGGTAGTTCTCCTCAAAGACAATTACACTCGAAAGAAGAGCTATAGCTTCTCGTCCTACTGGATCCTCAGCCTCCATGAGGTCTCGCACCTCTACACCACTGCAGTCATCTCATTCCTCGTGGGTTACTCAACCTGAAAGATACTGTACAGGTTCACCTGGCTGCAAGAGGCCTCGTCGTGATCAGTCATCAACGCCTGAGCACAGCAAGACACACGGACCGCGAAAGCAGATGGGGACAAGTCGAGCCCNTNAGGAAAAGAAAACATCCCATCTCCTGTTCACTCAGATATGTTTTTTATCGCGCTTTGATATTGAAACGAGTGCTCAACAGGCCCTATCTGACCATAGATATACAATCTCTCATTCACCTTCAGCACGCTGATCCTAACCGGCTGTTCAACGATGACTGCAACTTTTGCAGCATCGACCTTGACCAGGCTTACGCAAGCGACTCCAACAGTGATGCTGAAAACATACGCGCTCGCAAGAAGCATCAAGAAGCCTCTCCTGAGGGCCTGCCACTATCTGATGAAGAGCCAACCGCTAACTCAAACTACGCAGGCAGCGCGGAACCCCAAGAACTGTTGTATGATGAAAATGCTGATTACAGCGGCGAAGAAGCAGAGGCAGGTTGTCGCAGTGAGCACAGCGATAGTACGTGCCATTCTCTATATACAATGCTATGCTAATATTTTCATATGCACCAGGAGCTTCATCGCCCGATGAGGACGACAGACGAGACATTCCTACTGGGGGCAGTCAGCTCTCGTGGCATCGGAGTTCAAAATCTGCAGATCGAGAGGCTGAGACTGACCCAGACGAAGGTAGGCTCCGTTTGTCATAGCCAGTCCACATCTGACTACAGGCCATCTCGCAGCACCCTCAGGTGACACTACCGTGCACAAAAAACACTGCCATCTGCACAAGGGATCCAGGAAGGAATGAGCGAATGACTCAATTCAGCAGAAGCGCCGTACTTCAAACTCTGCGAGCACTGGAGAACTGATAGCTAAAGTCCCAACAACCTCCAAGACTGGTTTCAAGCGTCGAGATCACCGTGGACAACTGGCTGACTACGATGACATCTCTGCGGCAGTCATCGAGCTCGCTTGGAAAACCTATGAGGCGTACTGCGCCAGCGATTGTTTGTTTCCAGAGACAGACTCTAAGGTGGAGACTCGTCTCGTTCATGCCTCTTGGAAAGAGCTTGTACAAACCTTGACCAACCACTGAAAATGACCCCAAAGGAGTTCAAAATGGTGAGTCCCACTCATTTTATCATACTTTACACTGCTGACAGCTTGACTTTTTTCAAGATTGCACAGCGCACCACACACTTCCGTAGCGAGAGCAAGAAGGTTGCCCACACAATCATCGCTCAGATGTACGGCTTCCGAACTGGCCAATTGGTGAAGACGAAGGACTTCAACATTGCACATGCTGCAAAGCTCAAGAATGATAGAGCATTCATGCGTCCGGCAAGTTGTCTTGTCCTCTCTGAGTCTGCGGCCTTTACTGACAGTAGCACTGTTATGCGCTAGCTCAACCAATTGGACAGTACACCAGATAAGCGTACCAGCCTGTATTGCAACAGAGCGATCGGCCAATTCCTCAATGTTGCGCTATTCAAGAAGAACAGCGGGCTCGGTGTCGTTCAATCTCATCTCTTTGGATCAGCAATGCCCATTCCTACAATGGCCTATGTGCTCACTATGGTAGGTTACATGTTCACATTTTTTGCGATCACTACACTGACATCTCTTTGAGTTGGAGTATGGTATTTCCAAATGGTCCACTGGCTACTTCGAAGATACAACATTTCGCATCAGGGATTGGAAACTCCCCTATTATACTCACATAGAAGACCTCAAAAAGTTTGAAGAAAGGACGGCGCGGCTCAACATGTACAAGCACATAGCAGGAAAGCTTCTCGAGAATGCGCGGTAAGTGCTTCAATTCTGATCGTCATGGGTTCTCGTGTGACTGAAGGCCGGTTCTCGCTCTAGTGCGCATGCGGGTGTGGGACCTGTGGGAGTGCCTACTTATGTCGGCGCAATTGCGGAAGAGGTTTTCGACAATGAACTAGCTGCGTACGAGGCTGGAGAGCTCAAATCCGATGACGAGGACGGGTCTTCTGATGACAGTGCGCGCAATGCGCGCAAGGATCTAGAACTGGCACCTGAGGGACAGGAGAATTAATCCCTTTTTTATTCGTAGCTTTGTATTCATATTATCAAATTACAATGAAACATTCTCAGTGCATACCCGATGTCGTGTCCAAGAGACTGATGTAATATATTGTCTGTAGGAACAGGTATTTACTGATACATGCTGGATTCAGACTGGTACTCGCTCATCACAGACCAAGCGCTAGTGAGTATGGGCGCTTCATCTCGGTTCATTCCGCTCGCGCTTTGATCTGGCGCTACTTGTACCAGTCTGAACCGCGCTGTACCACCGATGAGTATAGACGAGGCGGTATCAATGGTATAGTAATCGAGGGTGAGGCACAGAGGTATAATAGGTATATGTGATCCGTACAGGTCTGATCCACTAGTGTTTTTTCCAGATGAACAGTCACTGACCGAGTCACTATCTGTGTCGTCGTCGGCCTCAGCTTCGTATAAATCGTACCAATCTGCGTCCTGATATTCATCTTCTAGCATGCCTATTGAGTCCCATTCCGCGATACGCATACCGAAGATATCATGCAGACGAGGCGGCTGCGTCGTTGCGATCTGCTGGTCTGCGTCGCATTGACTATCGCCGTGTTTGGGGGGAATCGCAGTCGGAAGATATGGCAGGGTATTGAGCGCCTCGGATAAGAAACGAATGGTGCCACATCCTGCTCGTAGAGTGAGTTGTGACGTGGACTGTCGATCTCCCTTCACTAAATTTGTGATACACGAGCGCTCAACCGGCTCTCCCCAGCCCAATTTGAAGTCGAAAGCTGTGGTATTCATGCAATATCCCACCCAAACGTCTATATGAAGGGTGGCGGACCGGAAGATAGGCCAGCCACTGTTGTTTCCCGACAGGACGAGATGGCGGAGACGTGGACATTTCTTCATAATGTTGTCCTTACGAGACACGTTGGGTACCATGCATCGAGAGAAATCGAGAAACAGAAGTTTCGAGCCGTGTGCCGTCAGAATCCGCCACAAGACGCTGGACCAGGAAGATGAGGAATATGACGGCAATCCGACTAACCAAAGGTGTGTCAGAGAAGGCAGAGACCATTGCTCCAGGTTGCGAAGGCAAGATGCCTTGTTTGCTGGGAAATCAGTTGTCACTGACAACCGCAGCTCTTGTAATGCTGGAAATGACATGGGCTGCATCCCATCATGCAAGTCTGGTATCGATATTGTGAGCGACACAAGTTGTGGAGTGTTTTGCAGCAGAGGAAGAGGTAAAGTATAAGACTTGGGTTCCCATGCGTCCACAACGAACGAGACGTTTCGAAGTATAGGCGCCTTCTGCAAAATGGAGAAGACGCTGACGTCAATGTCTTCGCTCTCTGAAGAGAGCCACACAACGGCTCGCAGGAATGTGGTTATGAAGAAGGTACCGAATTCCAAAGACCGCAGATTTGGGCAGCGCTCCAAGATAGTAGAGAGGCAATGACTAGTGGTCTTGTTCAGAGTCCCCGGCACGTAACAGTCAATGCGAAGACGATGGATAAATTTTCCGTATTGCGGCCTAGCGTCCAACGTCTCCTTCAACATGGTCAGTTGTCCCACGCGTCGTATGACTATGTCGCGATACAGGAATGCAGTTGCCGGGAAGTTCCAATTACGAGAGAGAAGTGTGAGCCCTTTCTTCATCCGCAGAGCACTACACCATGGACTTTGAGGGCCTCGCGAGAGGGATGAATCGAGGAGGTCGAAATCATAAGTGGGAGATATGTACTCGAGGATGCATTGCAGTACGTCGTGATTCAACACTCCTGCGATACCAAGCGGGACAGGAGCCTGCGGTTGTTGAGAGTCGCTTTCTACTGGGCCTTCCATATCTGCGCTACCCCTCATAAGAACTTTGAACCCGGAGCCAGTAAGCTGAATCGTCACCTCTTCGTTTCGGATGGTAGCCACACAACTTGAAGATGTAGGCTGGTGGTTGACGTTGAAGGATTGGAGGTGGTCTGCCAACTGTTGGCGCTGGGACGCGGCACGGCCGAGTGTGGAAGAACCGGGTGAGCGTCAAAGACTACTACTATGGTCGGATGACAATCCATTCTTGCAAAGTCGAGTGTTCGTTGAGCTCTCTTCCTAACCCCTCCTATGTTTGTGGCATAGCTGCCATGGCATTAGAAAAACTTGATTCGCAAAGAATTTGGACAACAGAGACACTGTACGCTCACGGTCGTGAAGTCTCTGACTCCATTCACCCAGCCGGTAAATAATGTTCGGCGGTCCAGAAACAACCGTTATCAAGCAGAGCAGCCTGGCATGGTCAACCACTTATTCAATCGTGCAATGGCGGTAAAATAATTTACATATTGTACAGTTGTGGCACTGCTAACGCGCTATCTGACAACAATGATACCACGGTGTAAAAGCACTCCTCGATACAGAAGTGAGATGTACATGCCTATTTATATACAATCCATCTATTGCAGCTCGATGGTTCTCTGTTCCTTATGGCTCTGGTGAGCGAGCTCGATGATCTTGATGCCCAGCTCGGCATGTTCACCCGTCACTTCTAGGGTTGTCTTGCCAAGGATGGTCTCTCCTACGTTCCTGTAGTACTCGATGTATACGCCCTTCTCCGTTGGCACCTTGGTAAACTTGGGCTTGCCATCGACCATCTCAGCGTATTCGCCATAGGCCTCCTCGGTCTCCTCACCGAAGCCCTTGTCGAGAGGTTTCATGCCTTGGAACGCAATTTGGGGCTCTTTAGGGATAGGATTAGTAAGATTGATGAGCCGCAAGAAGCGCAGGCACTCACCTTGGACGTCAAGACCGTACTTCACGTAGCTACAATTCAGGCTACGCGCGATGAACCTAATCTGATGAGAGGCTACGGAATGCAATGCAGAACGCAAGGTGACGATTGTAGGCTTATCGGCGTAACGAAGGTGAATAATGAACTAGATAATCAAGAGGTAAGATTGAGGAAACAAGCCTCGCATTTGTGAGCCCACCGAGTCGTCCACGTCCGGATGTCCCACTTTGCGGCCGTTGTCCAACACAGCTGTCACGGACATAGGCTTTCCAAATAGAGCGATTGCTTGATCGATGAGGTGAGAACCCCTGGAGCACAAGTGAGCGAGGCTCGCGATCGACCACGAAGGAACTCACAATCCATATGTGATACCAGCTGAACCGCCAGGGGGAGCAGGACCCCAATCAGCACGGACATCATATCTCGACTCGAAATCTACAAGGTTGGGAAGCTGCGACCTAATATGAGTTACTGATGACGGGGTGAATAGATGAACTGTTACCTTTCCCTCCTGAATGAGCTTTCGTACAGTCCTGAAATCACCATCGAACCTCCGGTTGTGGTATGGCGCGAAGACCACTTTGTGTTGCTTAGCGATCTCTATCAGGTCGTGGACCTCCTCAGATGTTGCTGTCACCGGCTTTTCAAGAACGACGTGCTTTCCGGCTTCCAGTGCTTTCTATGAATGAGGACACGGCCTTCAGAGGGTGCGCAATAGTCATTATTGACAAACTTGCCTTAGCGTATTCGTAATGAGCTGGGTCCTTGACAGTTACAACTACCTGGACACTGTTTATTATATGACCAAAGGATGGGCTCACACGAGCTTACAAGATCGACCTCCGCATCCGTAAGAACTGCTTCCAGGGTGTTTACGACTTTGACACCGAGATACCCATACTTGTCACGAGCTTTGCTCTCATTCGGAGTGGCGCGACGCTCATAGATTGAATGTAGTTTGTAGATGTCCTGCAGGGACAGCTAATAGCGACCAATCAGCTAATGACTGCAGATATCTAATGGAGAGCGTACGATATAAGGGATATGGAAGACGTTGGCAGAGAAGCCAATGCCTAGCACCGAGACATTAATGATCTTTCCGGGCATGGCGATACGATTCTGCTAATATAACTACAGCAGGCAAAGGTAAGAAGGACCGTCGCGCTGCACGCCAGGGATGCCCTGCAATATTTATGGAACCTTGGAGGCTTGTGACCTTCCGGACCGTTACATGGGATGATAGGGCCGAGGTCTTCTGGTCTCACACATCCTAATCGATCCATTCGCCTGTTACGTTCTCGCCTTCAGATCCGAGGTTTCTGCGAGAGGCCAGTGCTAGCTCTGACTTCACACAGGTACGGCGACGACCTGGCATTCACACCTGCTTCCAGCCGTTTGGTGCGTCCGACGAACGGTCTTGAGCTAAGAGCAATACGAAGGGTCAATGACGATGATTGCTTATAAACACGAATGAGATATCCACTCACCGGTGATCCCGTGGTACTGACATCTCCGTCCGGAATGCAATGGACCCGTTGAAAATCGATCATAATAACCCCGGACCATATTCAAGGCTGCTATGGTGGAAAACTTTCATGATAGGTGCTTGAGACTATCGAGAGAACACGAATCGGCAGCATAGCCCAATGTCACGTTGGGAACTAAGAGAAGCAGCGCTCAGCCGCAAGATGTAGAGATCGCAAGCTTTCTGGCAGTGTAACTCATGATACACTGGTCTAGGTTGATAGAAACACGGTCGCATAATCGCAAGACCAAAGATGAAGTTCAAATTGCTCTCCAAAGTCGTGGCAGTGCGCTTGAGGCACGGCAAACCCCGAGCGTTTTCGATTTTGACTTTCCTCGAATCGAATTTGAGTAATTCCAACGGTCACGGTCGTGCAGTTTATTTTTTTAGCGTTGAGTTCGCTCTCACTCAACACTCAGCAGATTTCAAGAGGGCTGGCTGGAAGATATGTCTTCAACTGCTGTTGGTTCTGAGAATGTAGATCGTCAAGTGGTAAACCGAACGGCTACCGGCAATGATGTGGCCCATGAGACTTCGTCAGGCGATACAGCTTCTGCAGACGGCAGCGTGGAGAAGAAGGCCAGTGGAGGGCCAACAGACAAGTAAGTTCCCACCTAGATTTAAAGGAGTAGCTTATTCGAGCAGCATCTGATCAGACGCAAAGCTTTGAAGCGACGGCGTGAAGAGGAGTCGAAATTTAACCTGATGAATCTGCTCCCGCTGTTATTTGTGGGTTTTGCCTTTCTCGCACTTAAGGTCCCTGCCAGTAGGCAGAAGCAAAAATTTAACTGGAATGACACCCAATATGTGTACGCCTTTGGCGACTCATATACTTTTGTTCAAGGCACCGCGGGTTACCCCAATTTCAGGTAACGTCCATGGACTACATCTTCCATTCGCTCGCTTCGGTAACACTTTCTTCTGGATATGCAGTTTCATAGGAGACGCTCTCAAGCTGAGTTTTACTCCAACCGCTCTCCTGTCCAATCAGATTGTTCCGAAGAATGTGAGTTTCGGCGGCCTGCACATCTTGATTCATTCTAACTTGATGTGAAGACTAGTTCTGACGGCTCTAATTGGGCAAGTCTCTCAATGCATATTTTCTGGTTGCAGTTGAATAATCGCACAATAGATAGAGTTCCTGACTGGCTGCTTTGAGGGACGCCCATCTGACTGTTCTCCCCATCAGCTATGGGATTTTGCCTTCGCAGACGCAGATATTGACCCCAAGATGTATGTTTTCAATCGTTGTTCTGATTTGCGATTTGAGACTGAAGATGGTTCAGTCTACCGTTGCATCACGATTTCTCAGTAGATCTAGTTGATCAAGTAAAACAATGGGCGACATATGCTGCGGATGTCATACCTCATCCGCCAGAAAAGACCCTAACGGCATGGTGGATCGGCATCAGTGACACGGGCGATTCCTTTGACAACACTACAGTAGGCCTACTTAGGTTTCTATGTCATGCTGTATCACAAACCTTCCCTAGATTGCGGATTGGACAACTTTCTGGCACTCAGAGCTCAGGTCCTATTTCAACGCCGTCGTACGTCCTGAGTGTCATTTGGCTACCAGCTTATGCACATATCGTCTCAGGAATTTGCCTATGGTCGTGGCCTCCGTGGGACATACTTGTTCATCAACGTCCCACCGGGGCAACGGAAACCCGCCCGAAAAGACGACCCAAACGGGCAGGAGCTGCTGCGAAAACGAGTGGTAGAGTTTAATACAATACTATCGGGGTACATTCAAGGCATCGCGGCACGCCATCGCAATCTCAACGTGTTGAGCTTCGATGCTTATACGTGGTTCAACGAGGTCCTGGACAACCCGGGGCAATATGGGTTCACCAACACAACCGGGTACGTCCCAGTGCTTGCAGCTCAACGGCCTCCGCGACGTATCTCCTTCTCTAACGTATTGCGCGTTCCAGATTCTGCCAGTGCAGTGACCCGACGTTTTTCTGGTACGGTAAGTACACGAGGTCTCCAAAGATAGTGCCGATGATGAGTAATCCCTTCACGCAGACGAGGGGCATATCACGCAACGTGCGCACGAGTTGCTGGCTGACGCCATCCAAGCGCAACTACTTGCCGCATCCTCTTGATGGGTGCCCAACAGCCTCATGTACACCGCCATTGCCCCTATAACATACAGGCCCGCAATAAATATGTAATTTGGTGTGCAGACCAAAAGACGACACGTAGAAGTAATTGGGGCGACCACGCTCCTTACGTCCACGACCTAAATCGAGGGCTAGGTACTGGAGACATGCAGAGGTGGGGGGGAAGAAGATAAGACAAACAACATAGGTAATAAGTTCCGCGAGATTATATAGCGCTGGACACTTAATGTAACAGAGAAGCACAGACCAAGAAAATGGGTAAAGGAGTGTCAACACGAACTGTCCGTGTCAAAGAAACATAGAATACGCGAAGGACAATCTCAAAAAAATAAATATGTGACAATAAACACGCCAAGCATGATGACAATGACGACTTGGAGGGGGACACCTTCTGGGTGCACGATGCCGTCCTCCACATAACTTCCCACCTCTGTCTCAGGAGTAATCGTACTTCCATCGTCCGATATCGCACGAGTGCGACGACGCAACTCCGTAGACGTGGCAGATGTGAGCGTAGCAGTTGGAGCCGTACTGGGTGACGGCATCGACGAAATCAGGTCTCTGAGTCGCTTGATCTCCGCGTTCGCCTCCTGCAGCTTAGCTTGCAACTCCCTGCTGTTATCTTGCGGGAATACGACGGGTTCAGGGACTGGTGCTGGCGGTGGCACCGACGTTGTTTGTGGATGTACGTTGACGTTGACGACAGGGGGGTTGCTCTGAAGCAGGCGACTCTTCAACAGGAGGTTCAGGCTGTGGCGGCTGCACTTCCGGGAGAGGCGCAGTGGGCGCGTCCACATGAACCTCGTGTTCTTCGGAATGCGTTGGTTGCTGATCTGTTCCCTGCGAGAAGCTCGGCACGGCGGGCACGGCGTGCCCATTTTGGCCACGTTCAGCAACTGTAGTGTACTGCGTGAAGTGCTGAGTTAGTACGACCACGTATCACGAATAAAACGCGACAAAGCAATGCAAAGACCAAGCTGACCTGTTGTGATGGCTGCTCTGCTATAGACGGGCGCGAATGCTCCTCTTCCTCCTCCAAAACGGTCTGTCCTTCAGGTGGCAAGTATGCAACGCGGATCTTCTGCGAGTGTATATCCTCTGTGGTTTCCCCATTCCACTACGGCGTTTCAGTCAAGTCAGATAGAAGAGCAACCGTTGCACTACACGTACGAGGTCCTGTAGGGATAATGTCTCCTTCTCTGGAGTGATAAGGGTGCTCTGAATCAGGAACTTGTCTTTGCACTTTGCCGCCAGCGGTGGCTCCTCTTTCATGGCTTGAAGCATCACTGACGAAGGGAAATGAATTTATACGCTCGCATATCGCTAAATGAAAGAAGGGGCGCACCTTGCACCTCGGCTGTCTCTCCTGGTTCGACCCTGCCGGAGTTGGGTCTCACGCAGTACAGCTACCAAACAGCCACCCCACTACGTTCAGACGATGCTGCAGCAGACCAAAACACAAGACCGAGTACCTTTGGTGCGGTCGTCTTGACCTTGAACGCAACAGGCTGAGCATTAGGATTCGTAATTGCTAGAGTGCGCTTGACATGGGTGGTGAGGGGTCCTGGTGGGATTCAGGTGTTATCTCGGCTATCTTCGCTCGCAATAAGGCAGTCGGGTGCTCACTGTGAAAGCCCAGTGTGTTGCTGGGATTGAGGACGACGGACATGGCGAAATGAGGAGGGAGAAATGAGTTGAGCTGCGAGTGATGTGATGACAATGCGTCGGCGTTTTAGAGAGGTGTCTAAGCGCCAGAGCCTCCCTTTCTCCTCGTGTGCCCAAGAACTTGCCTCAGCCTGAAGTCGCCCCCGAGGGGTTTCTCTGGCCTGAAACTCGCAGTAAGGCCACGCAGGCTTCATATTTTGGACACAGCTTCACACACGTAGTGATCATCGCGAGGATAATAGCGGCGTGTTACTATAAAGCCGCGTGTAGTGAGCGTGGGACTACAAACCTGTGCTACTTACTCGTAACTATTGACTATACTATCGAAATGATATCTCGTATGAGGGGTATGGTGCAAACGAGCCTAACAATATCATGACAGGAATACCAAAGCAGAAAAATTAAGAAAGCAGGAACATAAACAAAAAAAATACAGTCTCCGTCGTGAGTGGCTCTGTCTGAATCATGAGGTGTGTCTACAAAGTATAGTGTTGAGAATCCAGGAAAGTCCGTGAGGTCCGTCGTTACTTCTTGCTGAGGGCTTGCAACTGCACGTATTCATAATACCCGCCGCGCAGCGCAAGAAGTTCGTCGTGAGTGCCAGACTCGCTGACTGCACCGTCCTTAATGAAGTAGCTGAGAGAATGGAACCATCAGCCATACTGTGCGTCGGCAAGGGAACCAAAAGATACGCACATGCAATCCGCATTCTGAATGGTCGATAATCGATGCGCAATGGCTATCGTCGTTCGACCTTTCGCGGCTTTATCTAGTGCTTCTTGCACAACCTTTTCTGAATTCGAGTCTAGCGCAGACGTGGCCTCATCGAGCAACAAGACGCGCGGATTCCGGAGAAGCGCGCGAGCGATAGCGATACGTTCTGTTAGTGCGAGCGTCAGCGATGAATGCATGTAAACGTGTCGGACACGACGTACGCTTTTGACCTCCGGACAATTGCGAGCCCTTGCCGCCGACCTCCGTGTCGAAGCCACTAGGAAAATGTCAGACAAGCTCCATGGTCACATCGAAGACGGAACTCACTCAGGTAACGACTGGATGAAGTCCAAAATATTGGCATTGCGGCAAACCTCTTCTAGTTCTTCCTGTGTAACCTCAGACTCAGGCTTAGTAGCACCGAGGAGAATGTTGAAGCGAATGGTGCCAGCATACAGCGTCTGGAAGATAGTTAGCATAGGCAACTCTTAATAAATCACACCAGATACATACAGGCTCTTGTGACACCAACGCGATGTGTTTCCGATATTCGGAAACATTGAATTCATTGATGGGTTGATCATCCAACTAGATTCAGGAGGTCAGTATAGAGAGAGGGACCTGAAGTATTTAGTGCGACATACGTAGACAGTACCAGCTATTGGGTCATAGAAACGCTCAATAAGCTGGATGCTAAAATGACGTCAGCACAATCCAATGAGCGGAAAACACTGCAAGACTTACGTTGTACTCTTACCACACCCGGAGGCACCGACCAAGGCGACATAGGTACCAGGTTCCACGATGAGATTGAGGTCGCGGAGGACACGAACGCCGGGACGAGTTGGGTAGCGGAAGTGAATGTTCTCGAAGCGAATGTGACCCTGGACATCCTGGGGGATCTTGCCCTCCTTCGACTCCGCGTCGATAGAGGGGATGGAGTCCAGCAAGTCGACGATGTCGGACGCAGCGCCCCTAGCCGAAGACATATCAGGCACGAACGAGAACACATTTCCAGCCTGGATGGCGCCGAAGACCGTGCACTGGAGGGCGACGAAGAACTGGAACGTGCCGAATTCCAACGTCGACACGAGTCTTGAGCCGTACCAGAAGATAAGTGCAATGACGAAGAACGCCATGGACTGAGTGATAGCAAAGAGTAGGTTGCTCCACAACGCAGTCCTGTTCGATACGCGCAACGGCTCGTCCAAGCTCTCGCTATACAGCCGCAAGCAGTCGCGCTCACGGGTGAGCGACGCGACGGTGCGGATAGCGCCCGCGGCCTCGCAGGCGAGCTGTGCGGACTGCTCATGCGCCTTCTTGTTCTTCTGGTCCTTGAGCACGACGACATGGAGACGGACAAAACCAGACGAGACGACAAGGGGAGCGCACGCAAGACCGACCAAGCCGAGCTTCCACGCGAAGGAGATACCGAGGATGAGGCCGAGAATGAGCGTGGAAGTACTCTGAATGATCGCGCCAAGCGTGACGCCGGCCAGACCGTGGACTTTCTGCGGGTTGTCACTCAGGTTCGAGGTCAATTGACCAGTCTGCATGTAGCACGTCAGTAGAGTGCCGTAGGAAGACAAATATAAGGTACGTACGCTATTCTCGTCCTTGTCGAAGAATTCGATATCTTGCCTCAAGATGGCGCGGAAACTAATGGACCGCAGTTTGGACGTTAGCTGGGCAGCAGTAGCACCGAACATGTAGTTCTGGATGCCGATGGTCCATGTCGAGATGATGGCGATGATGAAGAACCTGACAGGCATCACAACATAAGCTGATAACCAGCGCTGAGATTGTTCAGGCACATACCAAAGGGCGTTCCGATCACCATCATGCCGGAGCTGGTGGAAGTCGGTATCCGAGAAGCTGTTGATGGCCTTACCGAAGACAATACCGAAGCACGGGTAGACAGCACCGGTTACTGAGGAGGTGATTAGCTTAGCAACAATAGTGAACGATATAATGAGGGATACGTACGGATGGCAGCAATACCGCCAACGAGATAGTGCGGCCACGCGTCCTTGTTGATCTTGCCCATACGCTTGAAGAGATACACCAGCGAATGCTCCTTCCTCTTCTTCCCCTCCGACTCCTTCTGGCGCTGCTCTAAGAGCTCGGACGCCAACGAGCGACCCGTATGCGAGCGGCCAAGGG
>JANHOG010000013.1:0-44079 GCA_027627325.1 Phlebia brevispora
TCGAGTTGTGCTCGCAGCCCTTGTGTGCCAATTAGCTTCGCACGGGACAATCAAGGTGCCGGCTTACCTTCCATTTCCACTTGATACCTCCGTCGTTCTTCTTGCAATTCTCTATCCACCTGCTGTCTGATCTCGGCCTCACGGGCCTTCGCTTTCCCCGCGACCTCATCGTTCTTGCGCTGCAATGCTGTGTTCGTCTCGACTTCTCTCCAGTAGTCGTCCCGCGAGGCCTGCAGACGGGAGCGAACGTCGTCGAGCTTGCTAACATATATTTTATTATCTTTCACAGTGCGCTCGAGCTTGTCTTCAAGGGCTATATTATTCAGGTCATTACGCCGGTAGCCCTCGACCATAGATTGCCCAAACTTACCAGATATCGTCTCTTTATCTTTTTCTGCCTGAGCACGAAAGCACTTCTGCAAACGAGCGCGCTCCTCCTTCCATTCTTGTGCCTTACGCTCGCGCTCTAGAACGAGCTCTAAGACCGATTCCCCAGTCATGCACTCCGACTTCACGTGCTTCTCCTGCGCGTCGATGAGAGACTTCTCAAGGCGAGATTTCTCATCCCGCATCTTCTCCATCTCATTTTGAAGTTGTTCGTACTTGATTTTGTACTCTGTATGCATTGTTGTAGCGCCGAGACGTTATGCAAGGCCGCTTGAGCTCACCAGACAGCTGCCTCCGATAGTCGTTAAGGAAGTCATTCAGGTGGCTATCGAAGTCTGTTGTTGCATCTAAATTCTCTGTCTTCGCAGGAAGCACTGCACCATCTGAGAAAGCGCGCTTCATCCTGATGGCAACCACCGTCTTTGCTTTTGCCGCGTCGGCTGTAGTACTGCTAGAGATAGGATGTGGAGGAGTGAACGAAGTAGAGGAGTTCTTCCTGTCTGTAAGCAGTGTGTGGGGCGGAGTAGAGGTCCCGTTAGATGTGTGTGCTGCAGATACTGGTAACGAAGAACGATCTTGGGAGCTAGGGGCGTTAGTTCAAGGATATGCTGTCAGTGTCAGTAATAGGAAAGTATTTATCAGAGTTGCACACTACCTTGATCCCAGACTCGTCGGATCTGCCGACGCATGATCGCGTCTATTGAAGAATAGGGTAGGAAGAAGGGTAGAGGTTCGATCTGTGGTGTATATGATAGATGAAGGGGTAATGTCACCAAAATCTGTATTACGGTCGGGTCTAAGTCGCTTGATAACGGGTAGTTTGGGCTTTTCAACAGGTTGTTTACGCTTCAAATGCGCCCGCGCACGAGGGTCGTCTGGGCCATCCAGAGTGCTGAGAATCAAGCTTTCCAGAGCATCGCTGGATGCTGAGGGCGCTGGGCTAGTCCATCTGCATTCAGTGCCCGGGTCAATGATAGGAGTAATCGCAGAGGATGGATACTGCAGTGCGACATCGTCCGGAACGAATAGGCCGCTGTGGATGGGCAACCATTAGCAGGACTAGTCGCAAGAGTAACGACGGAAACTCGCACTTTTCCTTGTACTTGATCCAGGCGCTGTATGGAAGAATTATCATCTTGTTCAGCAGCAGTCGTTGTTTGGTTCCGCTCACATTAGATGGCGTTCCATAACATACTTCGCGGCACGTTTATGATGCGCAGCGATTCCGCGGAGGTATCTGCGACAATACTGGCGATGCAACGCCGCCATCATGCGCGCGATACGTCAACAAAGCCCCCTCCGAATCTCAGCAGCCGTGTACCACTTACGCTGTCCTTCGTCGTCACCCACTCCAGCTTCAGTATTGCTGATCCCCAAACGATGCCGCACGAAGATGCCCTCATTGCAGTATCCTTCTTGAGGCCCAGAGCGAGTAAATCTTTCTGAGCTTCGCTGACATGAAGTGCCTTCATCTCTGTGCTGACGAGGGTGGTAGTTGGCGTCTTCGGGTGTTTCTTGACAATTTCTTGCATAGAGTTAGCTCGCTTGCCCTTGTACTGAAACCAGATCTCGACGCGCATTTCCTCTCCTTCAGTAGATTGAGGTCCATTCGACGACATAGACATCTCGATGAAAAAGGAGGATGAGGAGTCTCTGCAAAGTATGCCGCTTGGCTGTGCCGTGATGTTGCCGCGGCGTGACAGCTGTGACCGCGGTATCCTCGAAGCCGTGACGCGTGACGCGACGCGCTACCCACGTCAGGCTCAGTCGTGTTGAGCCCAAACCTCTAAATCTGCGCATACGATGATCGACCCCAAATTGCTTAGGCACAGGAATTCACCATGCGGATTACAGCAGGACGCGTCAAAAGCGGTGTTTGTCGTCCTGTCGTTTTCTGCCAACATCGTAGCAGAGTACGGAACTACCACAAGCTGCAGCAAAGCCGCGGGCGCGCTGGACGCGTTGGATAACTGACGAAGGTGCATGGTATCATTGATAGATTGCAAGTATGTGTGGCATTTGGACGCGAGAAAAGCCAACCCAGAGCATCAAACCTATCGTTACCTATGTAAGGACAGCTTGGCAGTATGCTTATACAAGGCCACACTAGGACAACCTGGAAGTAGGATCCATCCCCCACCGTAGCCACAAGTTAACTGATTATATGCAGTCAATAACATTTATACATAGATCTCCAGGACAAGTCGAATGGATTGTCTACACCACTGTGTGAATTATGGCTGAAGCTCCGGGGCACCGATGCTATTCGAGCGATACGAACACTGCAGCTTAGGATGTAGCAGGCTGTATGGCACGGTTGGCTCCTTTCCTGTCCACTTGTTCTTACATCGTCTCATTTTTGACCTCTCTTTTCTCCTTTTTGACTTTTTCCGTCTCGTATTGCTGCAACAACTCCGCCGTTTGTCCCTGCGAGTGAGTGTTCCCCATCTTCTGCTCCACTTGAGCCTGGGTGCTGCCTTCCCCGCGCTGCGACTGCACATTGTGGTGACGCTGTCCACCTTGTACAGTCATAGGATTGTGCGCCACGAGGATTTTGTTCATGTTCTCTAACTGTACTAATCGTTCCCGCAGCTCTGACATGCCCCCAGATGAACTGCTATCACGGAATATTCATGGCTCTGATCGCTCACCTGTGACTTTTTGTTGGTGTCTTCTTCGTTCCTCCTCCCACGCTTCCTCCCTCTGCTGCCTTGATTTGATTCCTGCGTGATGCCAAAGCTCTCTGTTGCTGTGGTATTCTTCCATACGCTCGTGCAGACGGCGGATCTCGGCGGAATGCTTTCGATTGGTACATTTCAGTATCGAGATTTGTGTTCGATAGGCTATACAATCGATCTCGATTCAGACACTGCAGAACGTACATTGTCAAACTCACCCAGTCCCTTTTCTTCAGTATCTTGGAGCCTCTTTTCAAGGGCTATAATAATAACGTTAGGGCGAAGCTATGACTGAATAGTGGACATTCTTACCTGGTATTGTCCGCTGGTCTTCTTTTACCTTGTCTTGAAGACCCTTGTCACGCTGTAGTCCCCGCCGCGGCTTATCCAGTTCTGACTGCCCATCTCTTGCTGTTCCTTCTAGTCTTTCGCGAGCTTCTTTTTCCTGCGACAGTATTCGCATCATGTGAATCTCACTCTTCTTGAATTCTTCCAGCAGTTGCTGCGATCTCGCATACTTTCGCTGTAAATGGGATAGCGACTTTCGGAAGTGAGCATTTTCATCTCGCAGCCCTTGCGATTAGCACGTAAGTTGTCAGTGCTTCACTCCGAATTATTGCACCCACCAGATAGTTCTGTTTCGTCGTTCTTGAGACAGTCCCTGAGGTGTAAGTGTATTGTCAGAGCATTAGCGGTTGCAAGGGGATCAGCATATATGCACTCAACCTTGAGTCTGAACTCTCGAGATCTGCTAGCACCGAATCATATCTATCAGAAAGCAAGGTACAAAGCGGATCTGCCAGATCCACCGGTGGAGAAGGCGTAACGTCTCCGACGAGCGTGCTGTGGTCGGGCCTGACTCGCTTGACGGCTGAGAACTGGCAGCCTTCCAGGAGAAGCTTACGCTTCGATCTGCCCTGCGGCACAAGCGAGTCAGTAGGACCGTTCTGACCGGTGAGCGCGTAATCCGCCACAGAATGGTCGGCCTGTCGAATCGTCTGCCTGTCCCATCTATACTCAGTACTAAGTCCAATGACGGGAGCGATATCGGCCCATGGATCTTCCAGAGCCTCGTCCTCAAATATTATGCGACCACTTCGTCGTAAGAGGCGACAGTTAGCACTCGGCGTGAACATTAGGCTGTAGGAGACGCGTACTTTTCCCTGTACTGGATCGAAGCTCTGTACGAAATAATGACCTATATGGGCTCGGTCCACAGCGGACATCATTAGGGACCACTTACATGAGATTGCGTGCCATGATATCCTTCGCAGCAAGTTTGTGGTGCGCAGCAATGCCTCAAAGGTATTTACGGCAGAACTTGCAAGAAATGCATAGGATCGCGAGTAGGAAGCGTAAGGATACTAGCCCTTTCGTTCAGAAGCGATGCACGACTCACACTATCCTTTGTTGTCATCCACTCGAACTTGACTATAGCCGCTTTCCACATCACTTCCCTGGAGGACGGATTTGTGGCAATACTTTCCAGAAGGCCCAAGGCCAGCAAGTCCTTCTGAACCTCGTTGAAATGGAATGCCTCCGCCTCTTTGTTGGCAGTGGTGCTAGCAGGTTTGCTTGAGCCTCTTCCGAGATCGTTCATTGCACTAGCTCGGTTACGCTCGTATTGGAGCCAGACCTCAACGTGCATTTGATCTCCGGACCTGCTGTCCAGACGTCGCGCTAAAAGCTCAGACATCTCGAGGCTGGCAGGGATAGTTGTTAAACGTGTGCAAGTTGGAATTCACCGCGTAGCCCCGAAAGCTTGATCGCCGTGCTGAGACTGTGACGATGCGCTACAACTGGTTCGGCAAGGCGAAGGTCTGCTTCTTCGGGCGCTCGCCGTCGTATCTCGAAAAATGGTACTATACATCAGGACAGCCCACCAAACGCTTTACCGGCCTAATTGAAAATCAAGTCCCTCATCAACGCGTTCCCAAACATGCCCAAGGTCTGCTCGACTGTGCTCCCGCGCTTCGTCACGATCTGTTCAAAATCCGTGCGGAATTCCGCGAACGCCTCCTTATAGGCATCCTCCTTGAGATACGCCTTGATGTCCTTGTCGCGGACCTTCACGCCCTCCCACTGCTTTGCCCAGTGTTGGCGGGGATACATCGCCTTGCCATGTTCATCCTTCAGTTCTGGGCTCGTCCACATGTCTGCGACTTGCTGCATCGCGGATGCCCAGGTGTCCTTTGGCGTGACGAGGGTAGACAGGATCTCAATAGATGCCGTCCCTGCGACGTGGTTGCCACGCTGAGGCGCGAGCAATACGTCTGATCCACCTGTGAGGCGCATCTCCAGCGCGACGCGCACTGGCGCATCCTCACGGCTGTATATCATCGTGATGGCGTCCCACCTAGAATAACAGGAACAAGATACACATGAGCTCCCAGCTTGACTAGAAAGTGTCCTACCATGCACGTTGTATCTGCTCATAGTTCCTATGGCCATTGACGGTAGTGATGGGGATCTCCCACTCGGTATCCAAGCATCGGAAGTTCTCTTGACGAATCTGAGTGAATGAGAGGTAAGGAGGCGGGCTAGGATAGCTTACGAATTCCACGTCTGAAATGCAATGCTTCACTAGTATATGTCTTGATGGCGTCTTTAGGGTTCTGGATATCGGGTAACGCTAACATACCGCCAAGACCGAGAACGTATGCCTGCATGTAGCCTTTCAAGCCTTTGAAAAGCGGACAGTTGACAAGCACTTCCGCCAATGTGGCTTGTACCTGATTGAACGTTGAGGATATCAAATAAACGAAAAAAAGCCACGAAAAATCACACCTGTTGAGATCTGACGCCGTTGACCCCGTCCACCTGTGGATATGCTTTGGTACTCGTATCATTAGGGCCTGGAGGACGCTCTGAAGAGCTCACATCAGTTATGGGTACCTGCGCTTGCTTGGACACATGCAAAATATACTCACTCGACCACGTATTCACCCAACAATCAGTCTGGTACGGGAACCAGAACCATTCCAGGTAGTAATCCTTCTCACAGCGCTCGATGAAGTCCTGTTGCGCCTTTCTCAGCTGCTTCTCTCCGATACCATGCAAGAACATCATGGCCTTGACTTGCCAAGGCAACTTGTACCCAGGCGGTGGAGGGATAGTGAGCGGCAGAGGGAGCTTGACGGGACACATCTCTGTGACGCTCATCTTATCCACCTGTAGGGTGAGCGATACGACAATGCCAAGGAACCCAAAACAGCCACTCGCGGCGAGAAGCTCGGTGCGGTCATTGATGGTTTGCAGATTCCCAGTGGCGTCGACGTAGGTGATCTCTCTAACAAGATCGGAGAGCGTGGTAGTGGAGAAGCCAGCACCGTGACAAACAGGAGCATTAGATCCGCCGAAAGTGATCTGAACATGGATGATATTGGTCAATCTCAGATATAATTGAACGTAGATATCGAGCTCACCTCTACCATGATAACGTTGAACGGAATGCATACGGTCTTATTCTCGAACGACCACTCGCGGAATTGATCGTTCGTCACGCCTGCCATAACCTTGCAGAAGGCATGATCCGCCGGCGGGGCTTGTCCGGTGACGCTATCGACAAGCTGAATTGCATTCTTGCCTGTCAGTTCGCTGCTCCACGAAGGGTCAGGCGAAACAAAGGGAATCTTGGTCAAAGTGTCATAAGGCAAGAACATCATGATGATGTCTCCATCCTGGCCGAAGATGTCACTGGGATTTCGTCAGCATTCTTGCGGACAGTCGCACTGAATGAGATGATACGTACGCCCAACTATGACGAAAGCCTGCAACGCGGACTTTAGGTTTGTTTGGCTGTTGTGCAGCCCAGCGCACCACCTTCTGCACGCCAGCCACGGTCCGCACAACAAGCGTGTGATCAACGTTAAAGCTGACTGTTTTACCCCAGTTAGAGAAAACCTTCGCTGTGTCGACTTCCTGGACGTCCTTGTCGGTGAGTCCCGGAGTCTCCGCCGCAAGTTCCGTACCCTCCATGTCTTCGTACTTGCCAGCATGAGCGGCGTCAAAGAAGCGATGGATGACAACTTCCTTCTTCGGTTTCTCCGGAATGAGCTCTTGGTTGAGTTTCTTGAGATCCTGAATAATCGTCTCGACTTCTGAACTTCCATAGTCGATCTCTGGAGCCTCCACGGCAGTCAATATCTTGACGAATGGCTCGAGCCTGGGATCTTCCTCGTAACTCTTCAAGAGTTCAGCACGAAGTTTATCGGCCTAAATAAAAGAATGGCATGTGAGACTGAAACATCATTGCCCAGTTGATGAGAAGACGAACTTACCGACAAGACGCTGGCATGGTGGTTGACAGAGTCTATAGTCTGCAGAAATGAGTAAGCAGATTTACAATGGCTAGTGCAAGGCGTGTACCATTTCAAAGTATGCGCGATTCGGAGAAAAAAGCCTCGGGTCAACTGGATCGAACGAGGCGGATTGCTCTCTTTAAATTGTCTGGGTGCATCTAAACTTGACCGCGAAGACCTTCATATTTGGCACCCTTTGCCGGCTAGACTGCTCGAACAGCTTCAAGTGCGACAGCTGCTATATACGAAGCACTCTGCCGAAGGCTAAAGAGCCAAGCGCGTATAGGAGGAGGTCGTCGAATTGGTCGGGAATGCACAAAGTACGCCTTCCATGTAATATTAGCGACGCGAGAGCAGCGGATCGTGTCGGTCCCATGTCCATTCCAGGCACAAGAACGGCTCGCCGAATAGAAGCTAGTGTGTTGATGGTCTGTGCACCTGGATAGTTGTAAAAGATACCTCGAAAGTGGGCTATGCATGCATAGGAAGACGGACCATTGCTCTCAAATCGTCATATATCGATGCGAGAAACAGCGCTCACCCCTAAATGTCACCACTTTGGAGCATCAAGAAGCCAGTATCCTCCCAAGGTCTCGAAGAAGTGTACAAAAATATGTCGAGTTCAACACATTTGGAGGACTGCAAACATCACGAGAGCATTTGCTCCGAACGTTTCGAAGGGTCGGTCGGCATTTGAGTATGGGTCCGTTTGTGAGAGCTGGTCCCGGCAAGGGTCTTTGCACCGTCCGAAAAATTTAGACTAGAATGGATTCATACTGGAGGATCCCACCGGTTCAGTATAGAAATCGTGGATGCCTGCGGTTTCAAACGCACCAACGGTGACATTCAAGTTCACTGGAGCTTCCCACGGATCCATCAGACTGCCTAAACTCCTTAAATCGTCGTATAGCTTCATAGCACTCTCATTTCTGAGTACTTCTGAATGAGGAGCCTTGGAACGATATAGTTGTCAGTGTTCGACGGTGAAGAGATGTAGTTCGCGTCCTGTGAAAAAGCGTCGTGTCGCGCGTGCATATTCAAATCAGGCGCTTGTCGGCGAAATGGGTCACGTGCTACGCGTCAACGCGTCTCTCGCGTCATCGGACGCGATGGAATAAAGGCACAACCTTGTTCGCCGTAGATTCGTCTGTGGAGCTCAGTTGACCAAGAGTCTGTCAGGGGATATGCACAAAGCTATACAACGAAGAGCAATACTATAGTACATTCAGTACGGTAGCCCGTCAGAACCTTTATTTGCTCAGTTGAAGATCAGGTCTATCATCATGGGATTCCCGAACATCGCCAACGTCTGCTCAACCGAGCTCCCGCGCTTCGTGACGATCTGCTCGAACGTCGTTCGGAACTCTGCAAATGCCTCTTTGTACGCGTCTTCTTTCAGATACGTCTTGATAGCCTTGCCACGGACCTTCAAGCCGGTCCACTGCTTCGCCCAGTGAAGACGTGGATATAGCGTCTTACCGTGTTCATCCTTGAGTTCCGGTGTTGCCCATATATCTGCAGCCTGCTGCATCACAGATGCCCAGGAGGCTGGCGGAGTAATAAGGGTCGTGAGGATCTCGATAGACGCTGTGCCTGCAGTGGAGTTGCCGCGCTGAGGAGCGAGTAGGACGTCGGACCCGCCTGTGAGACGCATCTCAAGCGCGACTCGTACAGGGGCATCGTCTCGGCTATATATCAGTGATATTGCGTCCCACCTAAATGAGTAGTTGTATGAGTATCCCCATCCAAAACCCGCGTTATATTTCTTACCATGCGCGTTGAATCTGTTCGTAGTTTCTAGCACCGTTAACGGTAGTGATGGGAATCTCCCACTCGGTATCCAGACACCGGAAGTTCTCTGAGAAAGAAGTAGGCGATCAACCGACAAACAAAGGAAAGGCCGATGTGAACTCACGAATTCCTCGTCTGAAGTGCAGTGCTTCGCTAACATACGTCTTGATCGCGTCCTTGGAATCCTTAATATCAGGAAGCGCCAACATAGAACCAAGACTGAGAACGTATGCCTGCATATGGCCTTTCAGGTCTTCGAAGAGCGGGCAGCTTGTAATTTCCTCCGCAAGTGTGGCTTGAACCTGCAGACGCTCCAAGTTGTAACTAAATCTGAGTTCACATTGTATTGCACGTACTTGCTGAGATTTGACACCATTTAATCCGTCCTCTTGGGGATAAGCTTTCAGGTTGACGTCGTGAGAATTTGGTGGGCGCTCTGCGTAGATGACAATGAGGACGTGTATATGAAGTCACATATAACACGTAATGCACTTACTCGACCACGTATTGACCCAGCAATCAGTCTGATACGGGAACCAGAACCATTCGAGGTAATAATCCTTCTCACATCGGTCAATGAAGTCCTGGCGAGCCTTCTCTAGCTCCTTCTCCCCAATGCAGTTCAGGACCATCATAGCCTTGACTTGCCAGGGCACCTTGTACCCAGTCGGTGGAGGAATAGTGAGCGGCAGAGGAAGTTTGATGGGCGACATCTCCGTGACGCCCATCATATCCACCTGTAGGGTGAGGGAGACGACGACGCCGAGAAGGCCGAAGCAACCGCTGGCAGCGAGGAGCTCGGAATGGTCGTTGATAGTCTGCAGATCACCATTGCGTCGACGTAGGTAATCTCTTTGACGAGGTCGGAGAGGGTGCTGGAAGAGAAGCCGGCACCGTGACAAACGGGAGCATTAGACCCGCCAAGAGTGATCTGAATGCGTATAAGGGTTAGCTGGTGTAGCATACATCTGTAGTCTCAGCGTAGAGCTCACCTCTACCATAATGACGTTGAACGGGATGCACACGGTCTTATTCTCGAACGACCACTCGCGGAATTGGTCATTTGTTACGCCTGCCATAACCTTGCAGAAGGCATGACCCGCCGGCGGGGCTTGTCCCGCGACGCTGTTGACAAGATGAATTGTGTTCCTGCCTGTAAGCTCACTACGCCACGAAGGATCAGGCGAATGGTAGGGAATCTTGACCAAGGTGTCATATGGCAAGAACATGATAACGACGTCTCCGTCCTGACCGAAAATGTCGCTGGAACGTGTATTAATCAACCGGTGACTCGTGACCAGTCATCCTAGGTAGATGAGACATACCTCCAGCTGTGACGGAAACCAGCGACGCGAACTCTAGGCTTGTCACGCTGTCGGGCAGCCCAGCGGACGATCCTTTGCACTCCAGCAACAGTCCGCACCACAAGCGTGTGCCCGACTCGGAAGTTGACGGTTTTTCCCCAGTTGGAGAAAACAGTCTCTGTGTCGACTTCTTGGACGTCGTCGTCAGTGAGCCCTGGCGTTCCTTCCACGGGTTCTGCGCCCTGCATCTCGGATTCACCGGCATGAGCAGACCCAAAGAAGGGGGTGGATGATCAGTTTCTTCTGCGGTTTCTCCGGAATTAGCTCGCTGTTGAGCTTCTTGAGATCCTGGATGATTATGTCGACCTCGGAGCTTGCATAGTCGATTTCTGGGGCTTCTACAGCGTTCAAGATCTTGATGAACGGTTCGAGTCTGGGGTCTTCTTCGTACTTCTGCAGAAGCTCGGTGCGAAGCTGGTCGACCTATATAAAAGAATAGAGTACGGCACTAAGCATCAGTATACTACCCGACAAAGACATATCCATACCGTCAAGGCACCGTTGTGCTGGTTCCCAGAACTGGTGGCCTGCTCAAACTCGTCAGCTCAGCTACAGAATCTAGCGCAGCGAGCGTACCATTCTCGAAATATTCACGATTCAGATAGTAGAGCTTCGCGTATGGTGTAAAGCTACATCTCATCCACTGGAAGCTGCTCACTTTATATCACATATGCGCGCTCACGGACTTAAAAACAATGATGTTCAGGTTGAAGCACCCTATATCATCTGACTGCCTCAGGACCATCAGTGGCACAACTCGTCAACACAAAGGCGCTCGGAACGGCATCTCACCGAGTCCAATGAGCCAAGGGCGTACGAAAGCGGGACGTAAATGAATGCAACCACCGATTCCAGGGTCGGAGACAGAAGGTCTGCGTTTTCCAGGCGATGTTTCCGACGTGATAGTAGCGCAACGTGTGTGATCCCAAGTCTCAATGCAGGTATTTTGGCCTTGTGATGTGCATCCCAAGAATTGGCTCGTGGGCTGGAAGCGAACTGTGGTGACACCTCATATATCTGGCTATTCAACTTTTGATTAACAAGTGGCCACACAGCCCTTGAGCAAATCCCACTCTGTACCGGTATAGGCAAGCGGTGCTTACCACGACATGCGGATAACCTTGGCGCATCAAGAGTCCCGAACTCCCAAAGTCTACAAATTATGCCTAGGTCAGGCCCTTTCCGGAGGACAGGGAAATAATAAGGAGTGGACTGCTCTTAGGTTATCTAGGGGGACACATGACGGGCATATGACATGCTCGACAGAAAACTGGGATATGGGAGACATTCTCCATTCTGTCTGTCAGTTATGAGCGATGTCCCAACTATCTCCGTGATATAGGGGTGGCAATGCCTGTCTGCAGAAATGAAGCCTCAGCAGATAACCACGCATGCATCAATATCTGTAACACACCAATAATGTCATTGTCGATGGGTGGATTCTACGTTCCAGTGCTGAGATAAAAAGGGCTTCTCATCCCTTTTAATTGTCACCGCCAGCCATCTCATTCATGTATCCTGATGAAGGTTTGAGAGGTAACGTGACCATCCACGTTCCACAATGAAAAGTTTGTGTCAAACGTCGATGATGAGTTTCGGCGCTGGTGAATGGAATAGGTTCAAGTGGACACACGAACTATTCGTCGTAGATTTCAGCTTCAGGACTCTGACCGTCTAAAGTCTGTCAGAGTATATACACGATGTTGCATATCAGGTAGTGGTACAGTACATCGGGGTAGGCCTTCACATGCTCAGTTGAAGATGAGGTCTATTATCGTGCGATTTCCGAATATCGCTAAGGCCTGCTCAACCGTGCTCCCACGCTTCGTGTCGATCTGCTGAAAGGTCGTCCGGAATTCTGCAAAGGCGTCTTCGTACGCGTCTTCCTTCAGATACGTCTTGATGTCCTTACCATGGACCTTCAGGTCCTCCCACTGTTTCGCCCAGTGAGGTCGCGGATAAAGTGTCGTACCATGCTCGTCCTTAAGTTCCTGGCTGGTCCAAATATCGGTGGTCTTCTGCATTTCGGATGCCCAGGAAACTGGTGGGGTGACGAGGGTCGCGAGGATCTCAATGGACACCGTGCTCGCTGTGGAGTTGCCGCGCTGAGCACCGTAAAGGCTTCGGGCAACTTTCGCTCACCCTTAGCGCTCATTTCTTTAGCGCTTATAACGATCAGGTGCATGTTTGAGTCGCGACGCGTGCCACCGATGTGACGCGCCGGCGATTGCAAGCATCGCTCTTCGTTTTACCATTACCAGCACTTCTGCAGAACGAATGTACTAATGCCAAAGGACGCAAGCGTATAATAGTAAACCGATATCAGCCAAACTAAGATTGCCATTTGAGTTTATTTATCCAAGACACGAGCTGCGCGAAGGATTTCCGGAAAGCCTGAACTTCACAATGTTTCCACCATGAGCGGCAAAGACGGGCTAGAATCGTCTGGAACAACAGTCGGAAACGAGAGACCAGCAAAGTTCCATTGGATAGTTTTTCCGGAAGGCTGGAATTTGAAGGCCCTCAGTAACGTGTATAACGCCACTTCTAAAGCGCGGAGTTCGTCAGCTGTAGTGGGTGGTAGAATGCACATATGCTCACTCATTTCCAGCTCAGAGAATTTGAATCCGCTGTGAAATGTGAGCAAGGATTAGCGCTCTGGAAAAACATGTAGTAGTGAAAGGGCTTACATGCACGCCCTACTTCCTCCGACGAATGTCATGCTGCGCCATGCATTAGTGACGACTCGGAACATGGAGATCTACATAAGAATACGTACAGGCTTGTGTATACGCTCGGCAGGCGAACACTCTTCAGCGCTTCAGGCAGAGGCGATAGCCATCGTTCAGGTTTCCACTCGTCGGCGTCCTCGCCCCATAATTCCTTATTCACGTTGCTCATCCAGGAGCCGACAATTATCTGCGTGCCTCGGGATATGAATATCTCGTGCAAATAACTACTGTTCAAGGTACGAATTGGAGTGCTGAGCGGTAACACCGCGTCCTGAAGGGCTCTAGTGCGTCGTGTAAACCGTATTAGGAGGTGATTCCATCATCTTTACGACCAAAGAAAAACACACTGTCTTGTTACTACTGCAACGGGCGGATATCTGGCATAAAGGCTTAGCAGGACTGTAAGTAGCACACGAAAATACTCACAATCGAAGTGTCTCTCTACAAACTGCATCGAGCAAGGGAAGCTCCATAAGCCTATCGTATGGTAGATCTCCGTCGTCCCCGGCCTTCAGAAGTTCGTTCCTCAATTGGGTCTGAATAGCCGTATCTTCTGCAAGGAGTTGGAGCGCATGCGCAAGAGCATTCGATGTAGTGTCCGTGGCAGCAATCACCATCGTCCTGTTCCCGTAAATATTACACCTAACGAGAACTACGACTCAACTCACGACATCTGCGCTATGACTTCCTCCTCGGTAAGTCGTTCACTCTGCGGAGCCTCCAAATTGGCCTTTACTGAAGAATATACATGTCAGTTCGAGCGCTGCCAGTAGACAAAGAGCATACACAGAAGACTCATGATGTCCTTGTCTCTCCCAAGTTTCTGCTCGGTCAGCCCATCCCTTTGCAATACCAATGCCTTCTTACTAAAATAGATTGCCCTCGAGCTAATATCGATGTCGTCTGTTAGTTTCTTCAAGCGCTGGAAATTAGGATCCGGTACAAGCCGCGCGAGGAATCGACGAAGCCAGGGAGGACCAAGAAAGCGATAGTAAGGAGACAGCATCATCCAAGCTCGGCATTTCATCAGTGTTGGTCTAGAGAACGGTGTATCATTAGTATCTGAGCAACTTAAAGTCACCAGGAATTTCCACGTACTGGATCATCTTCAGCGCGTGGCCGTACGTATCTTCCATATCCGCCACAAGCGGATCGAATGAGTAGCCAAGTCCTCCTTGACCGACAAGCTCCAATGCAGCACGGCCCATCCAAGTGAGGACGTCCACTTCGCCGGAGGATGTTTTGATCTGGGCCATTATGCCGTCCCGTAACTGAAATGTTGATTCAATGACGTTCGGACGGACAATACTAAGACGCACGAACCCGCTGCATGGTTTGATGGAAAACGGGCGTCATATCCCTCAGATGAGCAATGGAGAAGGCGGGATTCAGTAATTTGCGGTGAAGACGGTGGCGGTCTCCTGCAGCTTTGATGAGTTACAGACGACCAGAAGATCAGAAGGACCTACCCGTGGCAGACAAGAGCCCAGGTCCTAGAACAACATCATTGAGACTTCAACCGCAGTATGTCAGGTCGCGTGGTATCACGAAAGCATCGTGAAACTCACGCAAGTTGAACTGGCGCCCTCTCATACGTATCTTGTTCCTTCACAAGGATGCTATACAGCGCCTTCGGGTCGTGAACGTACAGGGCCTTTTTCTGTTCCATAATCAATGTCACGTAGCACTAAAGTTATGCTCGAAGATGCTTACACCGAACAATCCGCTAAGTTTCACAACGGAACCATACTTTTCCGCAATTTCTTTGTGAAATGCCCATGCTGCATGTTTGTGGAATAACCGTGGCAGATTACCTAAAGAACACAACGTCAGTGGGCGACACACTGGCAGCTGCGGCAGTAGGTTTATACCTGTCAGGAAAGAAGGCGACGGCGGGCCAGGAATATTGTCGAGCGAAGACCGTGGAGCATGGCGGCGAACCTGGCTCCATAAAAGCCAAAGAATCCCAGAAAGTAACGTGCCTAACACAAATTGTGCTAGAAGCATGTCCAGGGCCAAATAGATGGTTGCTGTTACGTGTAGGAGCAATGGGAAAGGGGTCTACTCATCAGAACCATAACACAGCTATGGCATATATACCTCGAAAAAGACGCCACCCTATCAGCGTCGAAATTACTACGCAGTTATATAGATCATAGTACCTTGTCATACCCATATGGCTGCAGTGCCATCATGTACAGTGCACGACTGGATGTAGGGCGCCGTTGTGAAATTCGCAGCCACTAGCCCCCTTCTCCGCGTAAGTACCTTTGTGAGTTTCCTCTTCTTCTGCTGAGTACTGTCGTTGCCACTGTGATAACGACATCTGGCGCTGAGACTGTTGCAGTGATCGTCGGCCCGAGCAGCATATACCGTTCACTATCGGCATATGCTTGCAATGCATCGGATGTCGGCAAATATCATGCATATTTTCGCCAACATTGAATCTGTGCAGACGACATACTACCAATTCCTTCCAGTCTAGTCTTGCCATGAATACTGGAGAGAAACAGCCCGCATACCACCTTTCGCTGCCTGCATCATGTAAACAGTGTTACATAATTCTTATCCACGCAGCATGGAGGCACCGCCTGCACGCTATTCTGATACACGCAACACCGACAGCACGACGCAGCGATTGTTTGCACAGTGTTGAAGGCCTCTTCCACCAGCAGACCGTGACTCCGATGCCGAGCAAACCTGGGGTGCTGCAGGATGCGTGCTGGGCCGCATTCATGTTTCGTTCATGACTTCTTTTCTACTGCGTAATTGCGCATTGCTGTACCTTGAATACAGTAGCGTCTATGTTACCGTACCTAGCTCAACTTTCTGTCATCCAAATTGTACAGCGCGCAGTACTTTTGATGTGAGGCCTACGCATCATGATATCAGCAGTGCTTTATCTTGGAGAGTATGCAACTGTACGTTCTAGTTTTTTGACTAGGAAAATGCTGACTTCATGAACAACCTTCGAAGCAAACAGCGAGTGGACTGCGTAGGAGGTCGACATGTCGGTCGCAATGAGCTTCATCGCAGCAGGTCGCAGCCTCAGGCTGTCGTAGCGTCAAATTCAATTCAATAATGACGGCAATTGCCGTGCCGATTCGCGGCTCAGCTGAGCGTGGCAGTTTGAACTTCGACAGCACCTTGACGGCTATACTAGTATGTCCGTTGGGAACAGGTAGGAATGCAGCGCGTATACATGTAGACGAAAACAGCCAAGTATCGTCCTCGCAATTGGTCTATATGATATCGCAAAGTTCCTTGTAAGGTTCGGATGCAGACCCCACCATGTATAATAAGAGCACAGTAGCATGAGATGGAATACCACGTGTTATATCTAAACCTGTCATGACTAGTGCCGCATTCAGATAGCTTCGACTCTAAGTGGAAGCGAGGGATTTGGGTCTTTCATGCCGGCCGAAGGGAACGAGACGTTCGCAAAGTTCCAACAGACTGCCTTGTCGGACGGACTGAACCTGAAGGACTCGAGGAGAATCGACAGGACAACCTCTGGTGAAAGCCATATCAGAAGTGCGCCAGACCAGTAGCAGATACGACCTACTCATTTCGAGCTGTGCGAACTTGAAGCCGCTAGAAACACGTCAGTCAATCCCTCGTATACACAGCCTGAATCCAATGTCAACTTACATGCACGCTCTGCCTCCTCCCAGGAATGTCATTCTTGATGTAAGTCAGTTTAGCTGTCGCCAGACTGAGAAGTAGTATCAACATACAGATTGGCGTAGACCCCAGGGATATGAGCGTCCTTCACTGCGTCGGGCAATGGGGAAAGCCAGCGCTCTGGCTTCCATTCGTCTGCATCTTCACCCCATATGTCTTTGTTAATATTGCACATAGAGAGTCCAGCGACTACGAGGGTTCCTCGAGGAACTAGGAGCTCGTTAATCAAGCTACCATCTACTCCGCGAATCGGTTTTGAGAGGGGCATGATGAGGTCCTCGCCGGCTCTATGGGAGAACTCAGTCGTACGAATTAGGTCAAGAATTAGAGTGTAGCTTACTCTCTAGACGAAAGCGGTAGTGGCGGATACCTAGGCAAGCACTCTTAGAGTTGAAACGTGCTGACATGCAACGTGCTCACAGACGGAGAGTCTCTCTGCAAACAGCATCTAGGTATGGCAGATCGACAAGTTTGTCGTATGATATATCTTGACCATTGCGTGCCCCTAGAATTTCTTTTCTCAGCTTCTCCTGGGCATCTGGATGGTGCGCCAGCAGATGGAGAATCCGTGCTAGTGCGTTAGAAGTAGTGTCCATTGCCGCAAAAGCCATTGTCCTGCAAATTATTGAGGCTCTATCATATGTCATGAACAGAACGAAACTCACGACATTTGCGCAATAACCTCGGCTTCAGAGAGCCTATCGCATTCATCAGCTTGTAGATTCGATCTTACTGCAATAATATGGTCAAAGCTGCATCAGACAATGGGACGCCGGACGTACGCAGTATGCTCATAATGTCTTTCCCACGACCGACCTGTTCCTTCATGTCGTCGTCTCCGCTCAGGAGAGCCTTCTTCTTGCTAGTGTATATTTCTCGAGAATGCTTGTCCAGGACGTCAGTCACGGTTTTTAAGCGTTGGAAGTCCTGATCTGGGACGAAGTTTGCAAGTAGGCGTTGGAACCAAGCCGGTCCTACCCAATTGCGATAGGGCGAAAGCATCATCCAGATCCTAATCTTCGATATAGCTGGTCTGAAAACATACACTCGGCATCGACGAAGAATAAATGTAGGAATCACTTACTGTATCGCCTTGATGGCGGATCCATATTCATCTTCCACGTCTGCGACGAGGGGGTCAAAAGAATATCCAAGCCCTCCTTGGCCGATTAATTCTAATGCAGCGCGTCCCATCCAGGATAAGATGTCCACCTCTCTCACCGATCCTTTGATCTCTGACTCTATTCCAGCTCGCAGCTGTGCATTGAGAGTGTTATACAACGCCGTAGAATCCTAGGAAATACCGGACCTTATGCATAGTTTCGTAGAATATCGGGGTTATGTCTCGCATGTGAGCGACTGAGAAGACTGGGTTAAGGATCTTCCGATGGAAGCGATGCCGGTCCCCTAATGTTCAGTGAGCATCACCCTGCTTTTGACGATCGGCATAAGAATACTGTACCCGTTGCTGACAGGATTCCTGGGCCCAGAACCACTTTGGTGAAACTACGTTCAAGTTACAGGTATACCTTCAGTATACACCACACGATCAAATGTAGAACATACCTCAGCAGGTACGGGGCCTTCTCGTACATATACTGATCTTTGACGAGGATACTATGCAACGCTGTCGGATCAAACACGTAGAGCGCTCGTTTCTGCAATCAACGAATCAGTACAACGGACGCCGCAGTAATGAGCGGCTCACTCACGCCAAACAAATTTGTAAACCTGACTACGGATCCGTATCTCTCGCTGATCTCCTTGTGGTACTCCCAGGCCATATGTCGATGGTATAGTTGGGGAATGTTACCTAAACGTTCTCAGATATGACAGAATAAAGACATGAGACTGTAGACATACCATGTAGGAAGGATAGAGGAGGCGGCCCCGGAATGTTGTCAAGCGGTGTTTTCCGTACGTATGAGCTGAATAAACGCCATAGCAGCCATAAACCGCCTGTCAGTAAGATAGCGGGGAGGACACCTATCGACATCGCGGTCAACGGCTGTGAGGGAGATAGCTGAACCTGAGTTAGGCTCGAACAGTATATATAAGCCTCAAGAATAGAAGCGCGGAAGCGCGCACGCCAGAGCTTGATCGTGCATCTCCACCTGATCCATAAGGTACTTGTTGTGGACACCCGTGAGAAAAAAATTCTGCACAAGCGTAAAAGCGGCATTTGTAACAGCATTCGTTGAAGGTACAATATAATACACTGCAACTACCAGTCAAGATATCAGCTGCGTATCTGTTAATATTACAATGAGTACTCACATCTCGTGTTCGACCGGACTTTTCTTTGTTGACGCGCCACTCTATCCGTGTGCGAACAGGCTGCAGGTTAGGTGGACTTCGTGGATTGGAACATTGAAATAGGAAAAGAGAATGAGCAATAAACGCAGGGCCACCAGCAAGCCAGAATACGGACAAGAAGACTCGCTACAGACAGCAACAGAAAGTCTCCGCACGTCTGTTCAGCAACGCCCTCTATTCTACCCTATTCGCAGTCGTGGGGGGCCTAAGGGCATCTACCCTTAGGAGCAAGGAAGGTTTCTGATCATCTCTGCTGGTGGTCGGAAATGAAACGTTTGCAAAATTCCAATAGATCGGTTTATCGGATGGGGAGAATTTGAACGATTCTAGCAGGATTGACAGCGTCACTTCTACAAGGAAGCCGGTCAATAATGACTCCATCAAGTGATATCAGGAGCATACGCACTCATCTCCAACTGGGCGAACTTAAAGCCACTGAAACTATGTTAATTTGCGAATAGCCTTCAATATCGTGAGACTCACATGCACGCTCTACTTCCGCCTATGAAAGTCATACTGTCCAATATGAGAGGTTTACGCTCAGTGTAGGCACCAGCGAGAGCCGCTTTTCATACGTACAGGTTCGAATAAACACCTGGTATACGTGCACTTCTCAGTGCTTCCGGAAGAGGTGAGAGCCATCGCTCTGGCTTCCATTCATTGGCATCTTCGCCCCACAGTTCCTCGTTGATATTACTCATGCGGTTGCCGGCCACGATGAGCGTACCACGAGGGACGAAAACTTCGTTGATCAATTTGCCATCCATCCCAAGGAAAGGCCTCGACAGAGGCATTATAACATCTTCACAGGTCCTATGCAGTCGGGCACCTCGTAAGATACGTTTGTCACAACTGAGAAACGAAGGAAACGCACTCTCTGGTCGTAATGCTAACCGGTGGATACCTGTTATGACCTGTGTGTTCGTAGGATGTGTCGGGTAAAAGAAACGTAAAACACCTACAAACGAAGAGTTTCTCGGCAAATAGCATCCAGATAGGGGAGTTCTACCAAGCTATCGTAGGAGATATCCTGGCCGTTGTGTACATTCGTTATCTCCTGCCTGAGCTTCTCCTGAATCTCGGGGTTATCGGCTAAGAGATGAAGAGTACGAGCAAGCGCATTGGAGGTTGTATCCATAGCTGCCAGAACCAACGTCCTCATGCAGCCTTAGGTCATCCGTGCCTCTAGCACAATCGGTAAAAGAACACTTACGACATCTGCGCTGTGACTTCTTCCTCGGACAGGCGTTCTCCGTTGGCGGCTTCCATGTTGTTTTTCACTGGAAGACCGTTAGTTGAATCCGAGGCACGTGATGAGTAGTGACATACACAGTACGCTCATGATGTCTTTTCCTCCGGCGATCTGCTGGCTGACGGCTTCGTCGCCCTGCAAGAGAGCACTTTTCTTGCTGTTGTATATGTCCTGGGAGCTACGGCTCATCGTGCGCTTTAGAGTGACCAGATTCTGGAAGAATGGGTCCGGCACAAGACATGCAAGGAAGCGTCGGAACCAAGCCGGACCCAGCCAACGATAGTATGGTGAGAGCATGATCCACATCCGGCTCTTCGATATGGCGGGCCTATTTACGGTATCCGCGGGTCAGTCAAAAGTAGGTGGATGAAGACAAGAATAACACCGACTGCAGAGTCTTCAGCGCATGCCCATAGGTATCCTTCATGTCCACGACGAGTGGATCGAAAGAGTACCCAAGCCCTCCTTGCCCAATAAGTTCCAGAGCAGCACGGCCCATCCACGTCAGCATGTCAACTTCCGTGGAGGTACCCTTGATCTCGGCCATTACAGCATCACGGAGCTACGACATCTCACCTTAGGAGTATTAATGCCACAGCACGTAGTACTCACCTTGCGCATAGTTTTATAAAATATAGGAGTGACATATCGCATGTGGACGATGGAAAATACAGGATTCAAGTTTTTGCGCTGGAAGCGATGTCTGTCTCCTGCGTCAACGGTGATTAGACAATCGGTAACCGGTGGCTTTATGAAAGCTGTACCTGTTGCGGATAGAATTCCCGGCCCCAGCAAAACGTCATTGATGCTGAGTGAACAGATTCATCGCATGGATACTCCTGCGCAAATATGACGCACTCACCTGGATTGAAACGATGCCCTCTCATATATGTACTGATCCTTCACCATAATATGATACAGAGCCTTCGGATCAAATACATATAGGGCCCGTTTCTGGGGGTCGATCAGTGTTGCAGATCGTCGACCATGCGCTGAGTGCACTTACGCCGAACATCTCTGTGAACCTGACAACGGAGCCGTACTTAGCCAACTGCACGTGGAATTCCCATCCATTGTGGCGATTGAACAGTTGCGGTATATTCCCTGAGCGTCGGAGCATCAGTATACCGATCCCCGATACGGAGTGGAAGGTGCATACCTTTGAAGAAGGACGGCGAAGGGGGACCAGGGATGTTATCGAGCGGTGATTTCAGGACATACGGGCGAAAGAGACGCCAAAGAAACCAGCAGACACCAAAGACAAACACAGTTTGCAGGATACCTGTAGCCATGGTCAACGCCCAACAATGAATACTTTCGGCTGTGAGAGTTGAGGTGCCGAAAGGGTGAACCGTCCAGGGTAGGTGGGAAGCGGGACTTATATGCTTTTCAGTGGGGTTCGGAAGCAGAATCTTAGGCCGGGTTTCAAGAGATTTCATGTACTTGCCGAACTCAAGGCAAGCTTTACGACTATTCTGAGCTTAGTCCTGTGAAGATAGGATCGTTGTCAATGTGAGAAAACGATATGCAATACCCGATTCTGATAGAGGTACCCAGCCAGGGATAGTCTATCTATTGTGATGACGCCAATCGTCAATCCCGTGAGCTTGCCATACGAAAAGAATTCACTCACCTTTTTCCACGAGTTTTCTCATGTTTGTTAGGCACATCACGCAGAGGAAACGCACCAGAAGCCGCACAAATACAGACGTCTCAATTTCGAGAATCACAGCGCACGCCAGAATACATGGCGCTCATGATAAGCATTTGAAGTCGAGAACAGCAAAGCGGCGCGCAACGCGCTAGTAGATCATGTGAAGCCCGGGAGCATCAAGCCAAGGCCTTAGACTTGTACAGCAGAACGTATGCCGCCGAATCTTCCCCGCCGCCGGCAAGAGTCTCCAGCTTCTCCTTCGGGAAGATGGAAACTTTGTTATCGTCGAATTTGTACCAGTCCTCATCGTCCTCATCCAACCCGGCGTCCTTGGTATCGCCCTCAACCTTGCCGTAATTGACAGGGTGGAAGACACTCTTCTTCACGAAAGCCATATAGTGCCCTGCATCGGCAGCTGCACCCTTGTGCGTGACGATGGCTGGGAAAGAGGACAAATAAGCACTCATAACACAAGGTAAAGCAGACAGACTTACCGACAAGGTCGTACAGGCCGCTAACACTGCTTCCGATATCCGCCTTCAACGAAGGGTCAACAAGGGCTTCGAGCTCCTTCACCTCCTTCTCCCTGTAGACGGACTCGTCTTCCAATTCCGCACCAGCGACTTCCTTGCCCTTGTCTTCTTCAGAGGCAGCAGGCTCCGTGGGTGTCGGATTCGACGCGCCGGCACTTGAACCTTGTGCAGTTGCATCCGCCATCTCGACATCCGTATCCTTCTTCACCGCAATCTTCGTCCTCTTGCGCACCTTCCTGCGCTCTGCGCGCTCCTTCTCCACTCCTTTCAACTTCCTACTGACGGGGAGCAACTTCTCCTTAAGCTCGTCCGTTACGAGATCAACGGCGTCGAATTCAGTAGGGAACTTCACCCTCCGCATGATCTTGGCTTTCTTATTGATATCCTGGCGCCATGCGAAGCGAACCATGTGCACAGTAAGATAGGAAGGCAAGCGAGAGAGGCGTGAATGCGCAGTGTATAATGCATTCCGTCCTAGCGAAGGAGACATCTTTTCGATCTTCTCATCCAAAGCCTACAGCTCAGGACGTCAGTAACTGGTTGTGGCAAAAAGTGACGATGACTGACATCCAAGATACCCTGGTGCATATAATTAGTCGTAATTGTGATGTTACACGACAGCTTGAGGACTTTCTCCATCGTTACAGAAGGTTTCTCTTCCGGAGCTTCGTCACATTTCAGCCTACGAGACGCAACGTGAGTAGTCAACAATCTTCATATCAGAACTCAAACTCACTCTCTGCGCATTTCACCCATCATATATTGTTCTACAAACTTCTTGGATCTTCCTGAGCTCGAGCCCGACGGGTCAGGTAAGCCAGGAACTTCCTTAAGCGCATTAGTCATCTGCGTCCAGCACTCTTCCGCATCTGGGTAAATGAGCGGTCAGAGATATTCTCTTGAATACACATATAGGCATTATTCACCTTGCTGTGCGTAGCCGCCACTCATGAGCCCCTTCATACCTCCTCCTGAGGGCCGTGAGAGCTCTGCAAATTGAGGGAACGCTCGACGAAGATTGGTCAGGAACGTAGCAGGAGTAAAAGCTTCTGTAGTCTTGGACATATTATTATAGAGATCTTTCAGGGATCCCGCAATGCCACCTGTTGGAGCCCTGTACACAACCACGTCAGTAACTGACTATCGCCACAAAAGTAACGCGAAATGATGCGTACTCTTGCAAGGCGGTCTGTAATTCTGGTATAGCACGCATAGCTTGGACCGTGGAATTCATGTAACATGTATTGCCGAGATTGACAAGACCGACGGGCAGCGCAAGCTAACAATCATAAATTAGCAAGGGGTTTATCGTACCCATATGACCTCGCAGTGACGGAGAAGAGATTAAACTGCTTATCCCGCACTACTCCCATGTCTGCAAGCATCAGATGAATGGAAGAACTTACCACTTGGGCCAATTCCGAGTCGTCCATATCTGCAGCACGAAAGAATGTTCGATCAACTATCTTGCACAACAGCATGGAATGACGAAACGTATAGTACCTTCTAAAAAGACTACTGGGGTCGAAGGCGGTTTAGGGAGTTCTCCAGCTGCTCCGATGACCATGAATGTCTGACCCTGTGCAAGAGTTTGATATTTGAAGCTAATCGCTATTTCAGCCACTCACCTCCTTAGGGGATACTTTCTTCCAGTCTGTGTCGTCCTACACAGTATCAGCACCAGTAGATCACGTATCTCGTCGTCCGACACACCTTCAGGATTCCTCCCTTGATCATGACCTTCATTCTCTCTGGAGGAACGCCCGTCTTCTGGTAGATGGCCTCCTTGAAGGCAGCCGGAGGCAGATCAGGGTCCAGCTCTACATCGTGGACCCTTCCAGCATGCTTTATCTTGACCGCAAGCGGTGCCATCTTGCAGGAATGTGTGGAGGTGGTGCTATGAAGCAGGCAAGGAGTGTTAGTAAAACATACGCGTCGCCCACAGCTCTAAATGACGCGCCCGAGGTCCGGCCGCTTTGGGCGTTGATGGCCGATGTTCCGCTGTTTTCCACTCAAGCGGCCGGCGAGCCCGGAGTTCGCCAATGACGTACGGCCAGACGTGGCCTGAAATGCGGACAGCCAAGCGGATTCCTTTCCTTCATCTTGTTCACAACCATCGTCTTCGAGTTCAACCAATTTTGTTAACAATTCATCGCCAAGAGAATAAAAATGACTGTATAGTAAGCTTTTTAGGAGACAATCCATAGCATAGTACGATCTGACAATGGCTTTCTAGCTATACAATCACATTTTTACTGCTTGCAGCAGAAATGGCGACTTTCTGTGTGCTAGTCGCACCATTACCATACAGCATCCGCAAGAAACTGTTCCACTTCCTTTCTGAAAGCCCTCTCGTCGCGAAGCTCGCGTATGGTTTGAAAATCACGTTTATGTGAGTGGCTGTCTTGCCTGGTTTTTGCGTCACGCGAGATACTGATCTGTCCACGATTCTGCAGATTTGTCGGTGTGCTCTTCGTGGACGCACTTCAGAGAATGTGGAGGGTCACAGCAGAGGCTGACTTGGCGAGGAATTCGGGAGGAGGCATGCATGACGCGCGCGCAGAAACGAACATTGCTGCGCGTAAATTCTAGTGAGCAGCGGGTGTGGCACGTATTTCCGAGCTGTTCAGATCTGACGTTTCCGCAGTGCGCAGAGAAACACGTACCTCACGGGATTCTGCCTGTTCCTTTCTCTTGTGTTGACACGCACCTTCTACATCATCTTGGACCTCATCCACACTCAGGAAGAGTATGCCAAGCTGAAGCAATCTGTGAATGGCACTTATTTCTACTATCGGACGTAATACTGACGAAACTATAGACTGCTCAGTCGTCCAAGACTACCGTTGCTGCTGAGGACCAGACTAAACAAGTTGAAGAGCTCAAGAAGAAATTGGAAGTGAAAACGCGCGACTACGGTAAGTCAAATTGTCTTGTATGCTACCTGCCTCTCATTATTATACACTATAGACATCCTGAAGAAACAAGCCGAGCAACAAGCCAAGGAATACGACAGAATCGCGACAGAGCTCAACACGAAGACCGGTAATGTCTCGGACAAGCGTAAGGATTGAGGATTTTGACTACTGGACTCCCTTTTGGTTCACTGGCATTGGGGTTGTGGCTTCATATACCTATAATGTGTCTTGCTACATGGGTTACGTTGTACACCAGCATTATCTGACTGTATCACATCTCCGCGTCAAATGTTTAATTGCAACATGCGGGGGCAGCATGTTCGTGCAGCGACCGCGTTCTGCTATGTTGGCATGTAATCCGAAGCTCAATGCACGCTTTATTGTTCTGCATGTTCAATCCGACTGTACTCTTCATGCGACTCGTGCAAAGTGTCGGCCAAGGGACAAGGGACGCGTCGCGCGGGTGGAAGTTCCGCGTGCGTGATCAAACGCGTCCTGTTTGCACTTGCCTCCTTCCATCATCTCCTCCGAGTTCACAACCTCCTCACCCCTCTGACCCCGCATCCTCAAGCAATCATGTCGATTGTGACGATACGTGTAAGGCAGCAAGTTCTTCTTTGGTCGCCACTTCTCTTATTGAGCGCGTAGAACGTCGAGTTCCTCAACAACCCAGCGCGATTTCTTGATCCATACCACTTCCGCGTAACCTTCGAGTGCATAGCTCCCATACCCGACGGTGTGTAGTACATCCCAAGGTCTCTGAGCCCCCTACTGACCTGTTGACTTTGCGTCCCTTTGCTCCGTATGCGCCTTGACCCGTCGTAGACCTCGAATGGCGCCTGATCTACGTCTCATCACCGGGCGACGAGGCACTCGACCAAGAACTCGACGACTGCCTCGTCGGTCCAGTACCAATGGGCGTGAACTCTTTCGAATTTGAAGGCTCTGCACCGCTAGCCTCCAAAATCCCACCAGAAGATGTCCTGGGTGTCGCGGCGCTCATTCTGACAGGCTCGTACAAGGAGCAGGAGTTTGTGCGCGTCGGGTACTACCAAAACACGGAGTACGACAACGAGGAGATGAAGGAGAACCCCCCGACGACGATCCGCTTTGATAGGCTGGTGAGGGATATCAACACGAAACCACGAGTGACGAGGTTCCAGATTAAATGGTGCGCCGTTTGACTTGTGGTGTTTGGTGATGTGCTAATAGAACGCTCCTCATGCAGGGATATATTACCACAAAACGGCAACGGACAGAACGTCTCGGCGGGCGCTGCGATGTCTGCTGCAGTGCCCTCAGCGGACGACATTGACATGGAAGACGTCGAGTCGAAGCCCAACGGCGCTGCCTCATGACCGGGACCCAACAACCTCAGATGCGATCTACTTATTTGGACTATCCGGGTTTTACGAGGTTCGATCCTCAGTTGGCATTGACTGTATGTAGCTGTAGGGACTTCACATTATGTCTATCAACATTATCCGAGTGACTAAGGATTACAAGAAAAGCGGCTATACGACGTCTACTGCACAGCTACCATGGCATTCTCCTTGTTCGCTTGGCTCAACGTTGGTTGACTTTGCTTCCCAGTCCGAGCTTTAGCTTCTATCATGTCGGACGTACGCCGTTGTCCAGGGCTGATGCCTTCGTCTTTGCTGTCGGCATCGATGACAGAGTCCAACGTATAACCATGCATCGCCTCTTGCTTCAAGTAAGCCAGAGAGCTGTAAGATTGGCTATATTCGGCGCCGATGGCGGGCGAAGGCAGCCCAGGAGATCCAACAACGAAGACGGGCGGTGGCGACGGAGCCAACGAGACCTCATAGATCGGCAGGTATGGAGAGAACGTGTCTGAAGACTCTTGGGAGTAGATACTATACGAGTGTTCCGTGATATCGATCTCGTCCCACTCGCAGTGTTCTTGCTTCGGCAGAGCCACAGCTTCTTCCTGAGATTGAATCTGGCATGCCGTGAAGGGGATGGCACCGAATCCAAGGCCTGCTAATTTCCCATTTCCGGGTAAATCGGGATGAACTACCGCGGACGCGCGAGAAGTCGCTACAGGAATGTCAGGTATCGGGACCGCGTAGACATCGAGACTTCTGGAGCGCGCGATGTGGCGTTCCGCCCAGCTCGGAGCCGCTTGCACGACCACCTCATTGACGACGGGGGGAGAACGCAGTTGCACATGCTATGTTCGCGCATCAGTGAGCTTGTAATAATAGTTGAAACACCATGAGACTCGCCTCTGAAGCGCCGCTGAACGCCTTCAGCCACAACTGACTGGTCCACGACTGCACTTGAGCAGCATCCCCGCACGCTGTGTCGGTGCGTGATCCGGATGCCGCCTGGGGATAGTTGTCGCCTTTCGACTTCCATGAGCCGAGGAACACGCCAATAAGATAGATGGTGCCACAACCTAGTGCAGCACAACAGAGACCAATAGCAGTATAAAACAGGGTAGGATTGTGCGAAACAATGGTGGAGGCAGCCCTAGCGGCCAAAGTTCGTGAATAGGATCCATTTCCGATGACCGTGTTGGGGCGAATGGGTGGCATGTGTCTTAACGATGCAATCGTCCTGACCCTTGGCACGGAAGGCTATGTGAAGGAGTAAAGGGATAGCAGCAACCAGAAAACTGCAATATATCACCGTCGGCATCCCAAAAGTGAAACAACGGGGCCTAGTTCTTTGCATATAGGCTACAAGGCTCTCTTGACGATCCTTTTCGGTGTTCGCCTCAGTCGGGATGAGGCTGGACGTTGCGGCAGACCATTCGCAGCTGACCGTGGACCGAGGATTATTGGGGAGCGGGGAGCTTCCTGTGGCCTCCGATGTGCGGGCGCGCTCGTGCAGAACAAAAGTAATATATAGACTGGCGTATCATGCTGATGACACTGTAGGACTAACGTAGATAGAGACGACGGTGAAAATATGCCAACTTGAAGGCCTGAATCCAAACTTACGAAGCGTGATGCAGTACCAACCTTTTGCGCACAGAAAAATATAGGTTTGGGGAAATTGTGTTCCTCTCACCTCAATGTCCTTTCATGTTGAGCAATGTTTCGTGGCCAGTGTCAATGGTACTGTATCATCGTCGATAAGTCGCTGGCGTGGGTCTTCGCGATCGGCGGGACTGGGCGGGCTGACTAAGCATGTCTCTTCTGGCGCTTGGGACTACGCATCAAAAATCGAGAAACCGAACTTCATCCAGCTTGAGAGCAATCCTGCAATAAAGACTCATCGTATGCACTAGTGCAACACAGCATTTGTACACGTATGCCTCCATTTTTGTATAGCCTGAACCCGATTAGGCTGAGCTGACATTTGGCAATCCGAAGACTGGCTTCAGCGTTTTACAAGGAAGGTAATTTGACTAGTAACTTACGACTGGGGCTAAAACTGATGCTGATTCTACGTATTCAGTCACGAGACATTATGGGCGATCAGCCAGCGCATGCTCTTAAAATTGATGTTTTGGAATGGATGAGTTGTACCATGGTTCTCGAAGACGGTCCTCGAACGGGCTTCGGGTACTCCTTCGATCTGTTGTCACTGGATATGTACAACAGGGCCGGGCATGCTATGACACAGCTAGTGTAAGTAGTAACCTGGAGTGATAAATTCTTGTGATACTGATGTCTATAGAACAGACCTGCTAACACGAAGGCTACTCTCTGGAGATCCGTATCTCGTTACCGTGTATTTCTGAGGCCTGTGTGGCTAACACGCCTGCTAGCTAGGCTGACGCCAGAATCTTCTTTCAGGCGCATCAAGTGCGTCACCGAGGCGATCAGTGAGGAAACGACGAATGTATTACATGATCGGAGGACAGGCTTTGAGCGCAAGAACGAGCAATGCGAAGACATCGGAAGTAGGAACATGCCGAATACCATCTGTAAGAGTTGAAGATCCAAGTAATTTTCATCAGGCTTACGCGCCACTAATGTGCCTGGTGGAAATAAGATCCCGGATGAAGAGTCGATGGGTCAAGTGAGGGCAATTCTATGAACTCTTTGGCTGTCACGAAATAGGACTCAGTCTTTTTTTTTGTGGTATGATCACAGTTGCAGGGACGGATACAACAGCCAACGTGCTCAGCCGTATCTTACACCTCCTGGCGCAGCATCTGAGATCTAAGAGTTCGAGACAGATGCTGCGCAGAGCTACTTAATCTGAGTGGCGCAGAAGACATCATCTACCATTTACTGTATCTTGATGCAGTGATGAAGGAGTCCACTTCGATTGTGCGTACCACTCTCATGCTTCATGGGCGTAGCTCAATGTGTTTCAGGTTGCCTGCTGCCGGTATCGTTTTCGGAGGATGGGCGTGGGCGTATCCTGAGTGGGTAGCTCAGTTTTCAGCTGACAGTGCACCCCTTGCAGGGCGCACGAAGACGATGATTGGGTTTTGTCCACTCCGCTCTATGGGAGAGATGGCAGACTCATCGATTATATTCTTGTGCCTCGTGGCACCTCGACAAGAATTTTTGGACCGAAGACGCCCTGGATGGAAACCTCACAGGTGGCTATCACCTTTACCTAAAATAGCCAAAGACACACATTCCTGGCGTGTATATAGCATGCAAGCGGTTGTCCCTATCGTGGCTTATTTGATGCTTCATTTGTTTCAATGCGATAGGATTATGTTCAGCAGTACAAGTTGTGTATGTGGGGTTTTCCGACCGCTAAAATTTCCACCTCTCATTCTGCTTTTGCTTTCAGGGGGGCGTCCTGTTTCACTCTGGTCCAGATTAGTATGTATCCGCCCATGAGGCTGGTTAGAACCTATTCATGACAACGCGAACATAGGAATGATCTTGGCCATCCTGCTGCGATCCTTCAAGTAGGTTCAAACGCGACGCGCATGGGATCAACTGGACATTTGGCGCCGTCACCTAACCAACTGCCAACAACCACGATCATGGGATGGCGCCCGCGGTCCCGCTGAAGGTGGAGATCGCACCGGGCGACACATTTGCATAGCATCATGAATTGCTCGGGTCTCTTGTAATGGTAAAGCTCAACGAGCTTGACTCCCCAGTAGCAGGAGTGCCAAACCTGGTTTGCGACTCCTCGTTACTACAACCCAGTGATCTCTGTGATGCGCAGCTCCTTTTTCTGTGTACGCTGTCAACGCTGACTGCAATGTCTTTCAGTGCGATTCCTAATGCAATGAAGCCATCTTCTTGCGCTGTCCGCCTCGCTGTGGTGTACAGCTGACTATGGATCTCACCGGCACTTGTCCTGCAGTGTCTAGGCTAACTATTTCTTGACTTAAGACTGGAGTACAGGACATTCACGGCCACACAACGGACAAATGAAAGAGCTCGGGCCTCGGGTAGACCACTTTCAATCAGTTACGGGAACGCTTCCAATGATGGCTCCAGTCAGTCCGAGTTCTGTAAGGCAGTGACGAGCTATAGCTGCGACTGAGAGAATTGTGTTCAAGATCATTTACAACAGATCGTCTATAACCAAATGGCAGTGTTCCAATACCGCTGCTACGTTTGGGTTCCGTATCACACAGAGTACGCCTTATCTTACGATCATTCCTTGGATAGTAAGCAGACAACTCTTCAAAATGTTCATGCACCGAGGCGGTGGCCTCCCTTCTTCCATATTGCTAGTACTACTGCGCAGTACCCATGCGCTATCATGGTACATGAGTAATATCTACGTCTTCCAGCACATAACTTGGTAATCGACGAGTCAGCCCTGACTCAGACCAGCGTAAGCATGCTTGATATTTGACACAGTCTGGGAAGATGCTAACAGTAGTGCCTTGATCATGGGTATTGAGCTAAGTTGGTGTTAGAGGTGATCGCGCCGTTGTTTAACTCATGTTGCATTCTACACTGCAGCTTCCTGCGATGGTAGTGATATAGTATTGCAACGAAACTACGCGCACAGTAAGGATCATTGGTCTTCAAGGACAGCTTCCAGTTTCAGTGCGATGTAGGCCCCAACTGGCTGCGAGGCTGCAGGCTCGCGTCCGCGGAGATCTGTGAACAGCAAAATCAAACTCAGCAGAGGAGGGGAAGTCAGGCACGAAGCGTTGGAAACTTCCGATTCGAAAGCCGCCACATCCAAACGGTCGAAGCTAAAGCACTGCGATGGTCCTTTCGACTTTCAAGTCAGACCATTTCAATTTCTTCAGAATATCTGGGTATGTTGGATCTATGGTTAAATTCCAGTATCGCTCCCGAAATTGATCCAAGCTATCAACGCGGGTTCTCCATGTACGAAGCGTTCCCTCGCTAGCCCGAGGCCGGACAGCTCCCTATCCCAGAGATTCTCCTGCCTGAGCGGACTTGTGCATGCCTTTTGCATAGACCTAACTCACGAGAAGTGTCCATTACAAACGCGCTCACCAATGTTACTCACCCAAATTGCCCACACAGCTTCTGCGCAGTCTATATTCAGGTAGCGCCCCGAGACTTTGCATAGGTCTATACCAGTGATACTAGCAAATCAGTCTCTATCTCAACGCACGCCAGTGCATCGTTACTCTCTCCTTGCCGTAGAGGCACTGAGTAATTCACAATGTCTGTGTATATAAGTGCAAGTCACGGCGCAGAGACGACGGTCTATCGAGCCTCTACCCAAGGAACAAAATGACCATCCTCTCTACATCCACGTACTTCGCTCTCGTCTGTGTCTGCTGGGCAGCATGGAAATGGCTTGTACGATCTCGCCTTCACCGTGGACCTCTGGACAATCTTCCAGGACCACGGTCGCTGTCGTTCCTCACAGGTACGCTTGTCGTTATGTTTTTATATTCTCCATATCCACATATCGTGGCAGGAAATTCGTCCCAGATATTTCATCGTATGAGTTGGACCTTCCAAGACCACCTTAGTGCAGCCTATGGTAAGGTCTTCAGATTTTGGGGTCCATTTGGCGTACGTTCTCTTTGGATCATGCACGTTCTACAAGCTCACTATACATCAGGCGAAGGGTATCTTCGTCAGCGACCCCACTGCATTGCGCCACATAATCATGAAGCAATCCGATGTTTTCGAGTATGGGCCAATGGCGGCCTCGTAAGTGTTTGCTCAATCAATATTTGCACGTTGATCTGAAGTATCATTTCCGCAATTGACAGTCTGAACCATTTCATCTTCGGAGTCTGCTTCGTGTCTGTCCTGAGTATGTCTTGGTCTTGACGATGTTTGTGTATATGTACTAATTAATGTCACAGACGATCATCACCAGAAGCTGAGAAAAATGATGCTGCCAGCTTTCTCACCCCGGAATGTTCGGGAGAAGCTTCCCGTATTCTACAACGTCGCTTGTAGGGTGAGAATATGTCGAGAGATATACGTGAGCTGGATCCCTGACCACTTAGATAGCTCCGAGATGCCATCGCAGCTGACTTGAACGGTCCTGCTGCGGAGAAAGACATGCTAGACTGGTCGTCGCGCGTGTTCACCGAGATCGTCGGCGAGAGTAGTTTTGATTATCCGTTCAACGTGTTGTCCCGGGCAACAGAAAATAGGTTCGGGGAAGCAATAGCAGAGCTTGTGTAAGTAATCTTGTGGTAGAAGCTAACAGCAAGCGCTAACCCCTATGTTCAAAGACCGGCCGTTATGGGAGCTCCATTTTGGGTTTTTATGTCTCGTTACCACGCATACTTAGGTCCTCGCTGGGTGAAGTCCTTCCTTGCGAAGCTCGTCCCCGACCCTGCCTTCCAGAACCTCAAGCGCATCTCCACCACGATGCAGGAGGAAGCATTCAAAATAGTGAAGTATCGTAAAGAGCGTGTACGGCTCGAAGACGGGCAGATGGAAGATATCGAAGGAAAAAATGTGCTCGACATATTGAGTGAGTGACCCTGTGTCCCTTGCCGCATGTTCAACTGACTGATGTCCCTGCGATATGAAAGTGCATGCCAACACGTCACTCTCCGCCCCGGAGAAATTATCAGATGAAGAACTCCAGGGGCAAGTATGGTCAGTTCTCTTGCTGTCTCATCGCCAGAGAAGGATCGCTCACCAGAATTTAGTATGATGACGCTGGCCGCGACCGATACAACCACAAACAATCTTGCTCGTACATTGCACCTCTTGGCATGTCATTCAGGAGTGCAAGATAAATTGCACGAGGAACTGGATAGCTTGTGGATGGACGACGACGTGGACTACGCGGAACTGATTAATCTCCCTTACCTTGACGCGGTGATCAAGGAGACACTTCGCTTGTGCGTCAATTCGATGTAGCAAAATTCGCACTATAACTGAACATCTGCCCAGACATCCTGTCGGAGGCATAATACTTCGGGAGTAAGTATACACTTCTTCCTGAGAGTACATGATCCGCATTGATATGCAACCCCCACAGAGCACAAGCAGATGGTAGATTGCCCTTATCCACTCCCATTGAAGGGAGAGATGGTAACCTCGTCCGTGATGTCCTGGTCCCCCGCGGTACACCCGTATTCCTAGGCGTTCGGGCGTGCAACTCTGACAGGACTATCTGGGGAGATGATGCCGCTGAGTGGAAACCCGACAGGTGGTTGTCGCCTCTGCCTGAAACTGTCAAGCAAGCGCACATACCAGGAGTATATCCGGACTTGTGAGTCCTCTTCATGTTACTAAGGAGCCTCGCTGATCGATCTGGATCTGCAGAGTCTCTTTTAGTGGAGGACAGAGAGGATGCATGTGGGTGCTATCGTTGACCGAATAACGCAGATGCTAACTTTGAGATCAGGGGTTTCCAATTTGCTATTCTTGAGACTAGTGGGTGTCGTTTTGCTGTCTTACGATGTGTGGACACTAACCTTGCGATGCAGAGGTCGTTCTTGCTGTTCTCTTGCGAGCGTTCAGATTCAGCCCTGGCTCACAAGAGATCACCTGGAATTTTGGCAATATTACCTACCCAACCGTGGGTAAAGATCTCAGCCATCCCGCTATGCCTTTGAAAGTAGAGCTCCGACAGCGCAATTGAAGGAACTCAGTGCTGCGCTCTCGATGATGATACTTATTACATACCTCAGTGCATTTAAACCTGTAGTACGATCACAAATCCCTTATAGATTCTTGATCCCTCAGTGACTGGAGACGACCGATGCGATTCGAATACACAGTCTTCAGCGATAGCCAGGATCGATGTCCAGCATTGCCAGCTGTTGGTTCGCAATCTCTCACGCTAAGTCCTGCAAAACAACGTCAGCTCAGAGAACATTAATTGACATCAACAAATCGTAGTCCGCCCGATTTACATCTGAATCTACATGCTTACTCGAAGAGGAACTCGTCCGAGGTTCAAATGACTACGGCTGGTTCTATACATGACAGATCCCTTCTATAATTCTCGTCTTTATGTTACATGTACACCATTGAGATTCATGCCACTGTGGAACAGCAATTGTGGGCATGAGAACTGCTGAACCAATCAGTGACGAACCAACTTCACTTACATGACTCCAGATCTGCACCGGATGGCTTCATCGAAGCCTCACCGGGACCACTCATATCGCCTGTCTGCAACGCGCGCTGCTTTGCCTCTGCCTCTATGGTTTCCTTCCAGGACGCATATGCAACTTCGACTATGCGGCTCTCCGGTCCTGAGTATTGAGATAGTCGGTTCACAGCGGTATGTATATCTAGAAGATATGACTTGTAGGACTTCTCGTCTGGCATGCCTGTATCTTCCTCGTAGACCTGGTACATATCGAGCCAAACCGCAACAATTCCAAATTGTTGAGCCTTCATCCACGCAGGAAAGTGATGTGCTTACCGCGTCGTCAGATATCTGTCCCACGTACCAGAATGTGAGGTAGAGCCCGCCATCCGTCTCGTACACCTGCGCCGGTCTCCGTCTACTCCAGTAAGTGTTGCTTATGTAGATAGGTTCTGTGCAGGGTAAGCTATATGCACGCTGGTGCTCGCGTGGCGCACTCGGCGGGCCAGGTGCGTTCGTTGGTAGAAGTAATGGGAGAAATTCTACGTGGTAGCCGGACTTTGCACAGCTGCGTCAGAAAAATGGCTGCAGACGTAGAAATGAGCGTACGCACCTCCTCGTATGCTTCCCTCAGGGCCGCCTGCTCTAAACTTTCGCCCACATCCTTCCTCCCTCGCGGGAGAAACCAATATTTTGCAGCTGTGTCGTAGACAAGAACGACTTTCCCCGATGAAGGTTGTATAATCACCATGCCTGCGCCTAACATGAAATCGTTGGCGAAGAATAGACTATTGTTTATGGGTGGCGAGGAAAACGATGATAGTTGTGTAGGCCGATCCCGAATACGGTTGCGCGGAAGTTGCGTTTGTGTTCGCTGTGCGCTCATTTGCGACTGCGAACTCGGTTGATCTGAGTCTCCTGCAGAACTTCTGCACTTTCAGTGGAGCCATAGGCATCATGCGTATTTGGCAAGCTCACCTTTGGTGCTCTGTTGCCGCTGAAACAAAGCGTTTGTAGATGTTCCGAAAACGCTTGGAACGAGGGGAGTGTGCATGAGCATGGGTCGCTTTCGGAAGTCCTTTAGTGCTGTCCTCCGTCCGAACTTGATCTGTAGCCGCTTCTGCAGAGGCCTCTCCCTCATGAGCGCCCTCATTTTGTTCCATAGCTGGCGAGTCGGTCTGGCTAGATTGTGCCTCCTGAGGATCTGGGCCGGAATCCAAGCGTTTCGTCAAGGGAGCAGAATGAATCATGTCGATCGACTGTAAACATAGTGGTTCGGAACGCTGTTTACATCGAAGAGAGCTTCGGTTGAAATCTCACTGGAGTGTGTCGATGATGGGTATCGCGGGACCAAATGAACGCAGGAGTATCGGGTTACGTCGTCGTCTCACTCGGACATGTAGCGCGAGACAGAATCAACACAGGGAGTGAGTAGGAGCTCTAGTCAGGATCTTGTGCTGTAATCTGACAATCAAGCAAGTTCGAAGGGAACATCGCGGTGCAGGTGGTCCTTGCGTTCGACGGTGTGGCGGCTCTGAATGAGCGCCACCAGCGTGAGCGGAGTCAGAGTATTTCCCATTCCGTCTGATTTCGCCGTGCTGTAAACTCCGCGACATTAGTATTCAATAACTCCGATTTAAAATTTGTCGAAAAAGACTTAGGAGATTGATTTCCCTTTTGCTGCTCATTTTCGTGTACATCTTCGAGGATCGCGTTTGAATATCAATATTCATTATATGTCCTACGAACGGAACAAAAAAACATGAAGGCTTGTATGGCAGGCGTTTCTATACGTCCCCAATAATTTGAGGTGGGAACTGGTTCAGTACTCCACAGTGAAATTTATGCTCCCTCAAGTTACGCAGTCCGGCAGATTCTGAACATCCAATTCAACGGTCAGTAAAGGTATGCACTACTACATCAGACTTATAACTGCCGTGCTGACATTGCAGCAGTTACAGGGTCCTCATTACGCAACGTTCGCCGTTTTAGTCCGTTCTGCTATTGCAACATAAGTCATCCCTTTGAACCAGCCAATGGCCTCTATAGCTGCGTTGCATAACGTACTCAAAGATTACGAGGTGATTTCCATTCCTGGCTTCTCGCCCAACAAGAATCAGAACGTATTTGTGGTCGAGACTTCTTCATGAACAAGTTACTCCCACGTTCCGGTCAGTCACCCACATCTATATACTTTGTGGCGGATTCATCACATTCTTCTTCCAGTGGAAGATCACCAGACGTGGCTGAACCAATTCGAGAGGTATCAGTGCTGCATGCCTTCTCGCGGTAATTTTTCCTCAATGTTAAAGTCCGGTCCATCGGCAAAAGGATGCATATGCTCACCCAACTCAATGACGGTAGCCTGAGGTACGAGGTTTTCTTGACATAAATGTGGTTTGGTACATAAGGAACCAACTTCATACATTCATCGTTCAGGTCACTTGTGCGACAATGTTCTTATCTGTCCTGCAAGTCTTGCTGATACCTGCTGTTTCCTGGGTTCTATGGCGCATCTTGCGTCCTTACGTTGTCCGCTCGTCCTTGGACGATATCCCTGGTCCACCCGCGGACTCTCTTATATACGGTAAGATGCATCACTTTACTGCACGTACGTTTGCGTCTTGAACCATTAGCAGGTAACTTCAAGCAACTCTTTGACCGCCATGGATGGTCCTTTCATGACAATATGGAAGATCTTTACGGGCCCATCGTGAAGATTAGGGGGATGTTCCAGGTATATTCTTCACAAGCTGCTGTGATACCATAGCTCATAGCCTGGTCAGAAACCGGCACTCTATGTATTCGACCCAAAGGCGCTGCATCACATCGTCCTGACGGACCAGAATATCTGGGAGAGACCTAGCTTCATGATAGCGTGAGCGCCTAGTCTTCTATTCGATTGTCGCATTAGCTGATCCACGCTGCAGATCCACCCGCCTGATGTTTGGCACTGGTCTACTTGGCGTTCTAGGTGCCTCAGTTCATGCCTTACAAGACGTGCAAACTTGCTGACCCCTAGACCGGATGCCAGGCGATGTACATCGCAAACAGCGCAAGATGCTTAATCCGGTGTTCTCTATAGGCCACATGCGTAGCATGACGCCTATTTTCTATAACACTGCACATAGAGTGTGTCTCAATGTTTTGAGGTTGCTATCTCTATTGAATCGTGTGTTCATTGCTACAGTTAAGAGACGCTATCTCCGCTCACTCGGACGCACAGGGAAAGGAGATTGACATACTCAATTGGATGGGCCGTACAGCATTGGAACTTATCGGTCAAGGCGGTCTGGGCTATTCGTTCGACCCACTGGTGACCACTACGCACAACAGCTATGGCGATTCTCTCAAAGCTTTACTGTGAGTACCTGTTTTTCTGCGGCCGGACGCAACACTGAGGACAGATGTTAGGCCCACGCTCGCGCGGTGCACCGGATTCCGCATGTTCTCTCATCACGGATCCAAACTGGGACCGCCATCTCTAAGGAGATTCCTTATCAGCTTGATCCCGAACAGAGACATTCAGCAGCTCAGGGAAATCGTGGACACTATGGACCGTCAGTCGAGTAATATCCTGAGCGGGAAACGGTCTGCTCTGCGCGCTGGAGACGAGGCTGTCAAGCAACAAGTCGGCGAGGGAAAGGACATTATGAGCATTCTCCGTAAGTACCGGTTCGTATATCTCACCCCGTCGTGATACTCAACTTCAGGTTCAGTCAGGGCAAATATGGCTACCTCTGGAGACGACAGGTTGTCTGAGGATGAACTGCTCGGACAAATGTCGTAAGTGTCTTATTCATCTCATAATCCCCGGCTTCCACATAACTTTTGTCACAGGACACTTGTCTTTGCAGCGACGGACACTACGTCCAATGCTCTTGCCCGCACCCTGAACCTCCTTGCGGAGCGTCAAGATGCACAGGATAAGTTGAGAGCAGAAATTCTGGCGGCAGGCCAAGGCGAAGACATTCCGTACGATCAGTTGGTTGATCTCCCGTACCTTGACGCTGTGTGCAGAGAGACGCTGCGGCTGTGAGTATCGAGCCTCGCATTTCATTTCTGGTATTAACGTTGTATGCAGTCACTCGCCTGTATCATTCACAGCCAGAGAGTGAGTTATGACTCCCAGCTACTGGGAAATATATCTGACGTCTGATATAGGGCCCGGCGTGACATCGTCCTGCCGTTCTCTACGCCTGTCAGGGCCACGGACGGCACGCTGCTCAACGAGATCGTAGTCCCGAAGGACACTCTGCTGATGATCGGTGTGAGAGCATGCAACAGAAGTAAGGCCCTATGGGGTGAAGATGCCTTAGAGTGGAAGCCGGAGCGCTGGCTTTCGCCTGATGGTATTCCGTCCAGCGTGAAGAACGCTGGGATACCAGGTGTTTACTCCAATCTGTGAGGTGGTTCCATTGGTCAAAACACAGCAGATGCGCTGACGAAAGGATAGTATGACCTTCCTGGGCGGCGGTAATTCATGCATGTGCGTAGATAATATATCACGACTTTTGCACGTTTTGCTTACACTTGTGTCTCTCCAGCGGGTTCAAGTTCTCGCAGCTCGAGATGAGTACGTATTCATCAAAGCTTCTTGTGGTAAAACAGCTGTCCTGACGTGACTGTAGAGGTGATCCTGGCGGCCCTGCTCAGCTCTTTCAAGTTCACACTGTCAGACAAAGAAATCTGCTGGAACTTGGCAGATGTCGCCTACCCCACGGTCGGACCAATCAGTAGAACTCCCTCCATGCCATTGAATGTGGAGCCTGTCGAGAAGGCGGCGTTCATTTGAAGACCTAGTACTCTTGACCTGGTGGAATAAGGAAATCCTGTGTACAATATGTCTCTTACGCTGTGTGTGTCCGATCCTTGTATGCATTTGTTGCCTCGTAGAGCAGCGTCCTTGGAAATGGCGAATTGCATTCCCGTATTGAAATCAGCCCGACAGTAATCGAGTAGTTGTCCTCATTGTCTGCGTATAATGGCCATTGCCGATCCGTTATGCTCCTCGAGGCCCACAACGTGAGTTATCGCCTCCCACCGTATGATGTACAGCGTACACGCCTCTTTGTATGCTCCTCTCAAAGCTGCCTGTTCCAAGCTTTCGTTTATGTCTTTCCTCCTTCGCGGAAGAACCCAATACTTCGCAACCGCATGGTGGACGAGACCGACTGAGTCCTTTGCGTGAGTCAGTGGCTCGGTGCCACCGATGCAAGCGGTATTCGAATATTTACTATCTCAGCGCGCCATGAACTCCGCGCAACGGACCCTTAATAGCTCCGATTGAACTTCTGGCGAAAAGGGAACGGTGACTCGGACTTCCGACTGACGCAAAACTTGAAAGCTTCACTACTAACTAGTACTTCTGTCTGTGCCCAACTTATTAGGAGTGTGTATGTCATATGTCTGCGACTATGAATTATATCTTTGGAATGCTCAAAGTCACAGGCTCGGATAGCAGACCTTTCTCTGCGTCCGAACAATTTGAACTACGAGGACTGAATACGGTTCAGTCTTCAAGAATGGTGAAGTCTACACTCCTTCAGGTTTTGCAGCGGATGCTGATTGCCCAAATTTACAGCCTATGAAAATATTTGTGCGTATAACCTTAGATGCATGGCTATCGTGATGCCAGCAGCAGTTGCATGGTCATCATTACGCGGCGCTTGCCATTTTAGTCCGTTTTGACATTGGAATGCAGGTTATCCCTCTGAACCAGCCAATGAGTCCGCAAGTGAGTCGCATAACATGCTGAAGGGTCACGAGGGCTTGCCCGTTCCAGGCTTTTCACTTGACAAATATCAGAATACATTTGTCGTCGGGACTTCTTCGTGAGCACAATACTCCCACGTTTCGGTAAGTTGCCCACATCTATATATTTGTGGTGGATTCATCATATTCTTCTTCCACCAGAAGATCAGCAGACATATCTAACCACCCGAGAGATGCCAGGACGATAGGCTACCTTCCGATAGACGAAGTTTCCGAACGTCCGAGCCCGGTCCATCGGCAAAAGGATGCGTATCTTTACTCCTCCAAGTCACAATAGCCTGGAATACAATGTTTCCTTTACAGAAAACCGAGTTCGCACATAAGCAGCGATTGTGTACACCGGGACATTCAGGTCACTTGTGCAACAATGGTCCTATCTCTCCTTCAAGTCTTCCTGCTGCCTATCGTCTCCTGGGTCTTATGGCGTATCTTGCGCCCCTATGTTGTCCCCTCCCCCTTGGACAATATTCCTGGTCCGCCTCCAACTTCACTGCTCTACGGTAATATGAGCCACTTTGCCACATGTGTGCAGAGCACTAAGCATTAGTAGGTAATCTGGTCCAATTCTTTGATCGCCATGGATGGTCCTTCCATGATAACATAGAAGATCTTTATGGGTCTGTAGTGAAAATTCGGGGTATGTTCCAGGTACGGTATGCGCTGTTACTACGAGATTATGATTTAAATGAGTTTCAGAGACCTATACTTTACATTTTCGATCCAAAAGCGCTGCATCACATCGTTCTCAAGGACCAGAATGTCTACGAGAGGCCCGGGTTCATGATAGCGTAGGAGCCTTGTTCTATATCAAAGATGAAATTGATTTCGGCATGCAGGGTTGATCACCTCTTATTTGGAAGCGGTCTTCTTTCAGTTCTTGGTGCGCTATTGTCTACCTGGCAGACCGTTCAACCACGCTAACACTTGAATCGGACGTCAGGCGACACACACCGGAAACAGCGCAAGATGCTTAATCCTGTATTTTCTATAAACCACATGCGTAGTATGACACCCATCTTCTATGAGACCGGGCGTAGGGTGCGTTTCGTTGTATCGAGGCTGTCATATCCATTGAATCGTGCGCATTGTTACAGTTAAGAGACGCTATCTCCGCCCAGTCGGACACACAGGGGAAGGAGATTGACATACTCAATTGGATGAGCCGTACAGCGCTAGAACTCATTGGTCAAGGCGGTCTGGGCTATTCGTTTGATCCACTCGTGACTACTGCTCATAATAGCTATGGCGACTCTCTCAAGGCTCTGCTGTGAGTACTAGTTTGCCAGCGACTGTATGCAATATTGAGGATCCTTGATAGCCCAACGCTCGCGCGATGCACCGCATTCCGCATGTTCGCTCACTTTGGATCCAAGCTAGGTCCGCCATCCCTAAGGAGGCTCCTTGTCCGCCTTATCCCGAACAGAGACATTCAGCAGCTCAGGGAAATTGTGGACACTATGGACTATCAGTCGAGGAATATTCTGAACGGCAAACGGTCTGCTCTGCGTGCTGGCGACGAAGCTGTTAAGCAGCAAGTCGGTGAAGGAAAGGACATTATGAGCATCCTCCGTAAGTACCGATTCGTGTGTCTTGTCTCGTCACAATACTCAGCTTCAACGTCAGTTCGGGCGAATATGGCTACCTCTGAAAACGACAAGATGTCGGAAGACGAACTGCTCGGGCAAATGTCGTAAGTACCCTGCTCAACATAAAATACTGGATTTTGTCTGACATTCATCGCAGAACACTCGTCTTCGCGGCGACGGACACCACATCCAACGCCCTCGCTCGCACTCTGAATCTTCTTGCGGAGCATCAGGATGTGCAGGACAAAGTGAGAGCCGAGCTGCTGGCAGCAAGCCAAGGAGAAGACATCCCGTACGATCAGCTGGTCGACTTGCCGTATCTCGACGCTGTGTGCAGAGAAACACTGCGGCTGTGAGTATCGGCTCTCGCGTCTCATTTCCCGCGTTAATATTGCACACAGCCACTCGCCTGTATCGTTCACGCCCAGAGAGTAAGTCATCCCGTCCCGCCCCTGGAAAATACTATACTTGACGTCTGATACAGGGCCCAGCGCGACATCGTCCTGCCGTTCTCTACGCCCGTCAGGGCTACGGACGGCACGCTGCTCAACGAGATCGTAGTCCCGAAGGACACGTTGGTGATCATCGGCGTGAGAGAGTGCAACAGGAGCAAGGCTCTATGGGGCGAAGACGCCTTGGAGTGGAAGCCGGAGCGCTGGCTTTTGCCTGATGGTATTCCGTCCAGCGTGAAGAATGCTGGGATTCCGGGTGTTTATTCGAACCTGTGAGTGTCTGCGTCTGTCGAGGTAACGGCAATTGTATTGACAAAGGGATAGCATGACCTTCCTGGGTGGCGGTAATTCATGCATGTGCGTAGATCTCATGGCCAGACTTCCGCACGCTTTGCTTACATGTTTATGTTTGCCAGTGGGTTCAAGTTCTCGCAGCTTGAAATGAGTACGTATTTATAGAGGCTTCTCATGGTAAAACAGCCTTTCTGACGTGGCTGCAGAGGTGATCCTGGCGGTCCTGCTCAGCTCTTTCAAGTTCACGCTGTCAGACAAGGAGATCTGCTGGAACTTGGCAGATGTCGCCTACCCCACGGTCGGACCAATCAATCGGACCCCCTCCATGCCGTTGAATGTGGAGCCTGTCGAGAAGGCGGCGTGCGTTTGAGGATCTGCGTACATTAGACTTGCCAGAACTACGAACCCTTCTGTATTATGTATCCCTTGTTGTGTGTCTGATGCCCCCATCAATGTCTCATTCTTGCGCAATGACAAATTGGATTCCCGTATCGAAATTAGCCTGACAGTAATGGAGTAATCGTCCTAATTGCGTGCGCATAGCGCTCATCGATGATCGGTGATCCGCTACGCTTCTCCCTCCCCACAATGTCAACCACCGCCTCTCGCCGTACTAGTACCAGCCATTATGATGTACATGACTTCCTATCGAATGAATGATACATGTTGAGTTAATTGTCAACAGTCGCGAATCTTGAACTGAATCGAAGCAGGAATAAATTGATGCAAGCATGTTGTTTTGCCAGGACCTCTCAATCCTTACTATCAGTGAGCCACTTCATTCACAACTCTGACTCACAGACACAGCAGACCCCACCACCGCTACCGGATCGCATGCATGAACGACAGCTTGCTCTCCGACCGCTTCAGCGTCGGCTTCCACACGTCCCAAATCTTGAGCTTCTTCTCCTCCGGCATCACGAGCACGATCTTCTGCCCGTTCGGGCTCAGACA
>JANHOG010000130.1:0-25351 GCA_027627325.1 Phlebia brevispora
GAGAAGCGGCGACCTGAATGCATAAGTTGGCGAGGATCTCGGCCGCCTTGTCTGTGAGGGCAGCAAAGCGTGAGATGGACATGATGGTAGGAGGAGAGATGGGTTGAACGTACCGTAATAGGACTCATTCCCTTTGACAAAGCTCCAGCCGTTGACGTCAATGACCTGACTTTTCTTGCCATTCTCACATCGCAACATGTCGAAGCCGCACACCATTTGGCCGAAACCTTCACTTATCTTGGCCGCCCACGTCTTTTCCTCCTCGGTAAGGTGTGTTATGAAGCTGCGCACGCGACACGCCGAAGATTGCGCATGGAGGGGAAGGCAGCGAACCATGCAATAAGTGATGGGACACATTAGAGTTTCAGAGTCAACATACCGGATCTCCTTTCCTTCCGTATTGCGTCTCACGACACCGTCCACAACGGGCGACTTGCGCGTTTCTGCATGAGTATATTCCCTCCCAACAGTGTAGACTTTGATATCCTCCATATTATCTACGTCGATGAACTCCTCGTAGATATAGGAGCCGTCGGTGCGAGGGTGACATAAAGTCGGGTCAATTTCACTGGATTTGTTCCCAACCTGTGATAAAAGTGTTAACATTTTTGTACACTAGATGAGGGGAACGTTACGGACCTTGCGGAAAAGACGTCGGCCATGACCGCCAGGGAAGTAGATGTACACGTTGTGATCTTCACCGCTGACCGGCTTCTCCACGAATGGCTTGCGCAATACCTTTCCATCTATGATGATGGAGTTTCCGTCTTCACTAAGTGTAACCTCAGGGGTAACTTGAAAGCCGCCCAATGCGATGCCAATTTTTCTCTTCATCATGTCTCGCAACTCATCGTCCACTTTTGGTCCACCGTCTCGGGAGACCTCAAGCCGACGCGGAGTAGGGACACCGAGGTGATCTAGGACGGAACCAACAAGGCGACGGTCCCAGAGGAGGGCTTGCGGCGGAAGGTCGTTGATGCAAAATGGCTGGCGCAGTTTCACGTATTGTATCGCCTTGTCAAGCGGGAAGTCCGTAGAGAAAAATGATATGAGTACGTCGCATCTTGGCCAGTTTTCGACATCTACACGAGGACGAGCGTGAGTCATCATGGAGGCCGTGCTGCATTTTTTGAGCCTGTACCTTCGTCAAGGATGACTTTGTCGCCGAAAACCTTGACCTCTATCGACCCTCTCGACCGCTCCACGAGACGAGTTATGATTTCGCGCATTGCCTTCGACCGCGCCTTGACGTCCATGGCGCATATGCCGAGTATTATGGGTGGCCGCACGATGTCCGTCGCGGCCGACAAATCAGAATGTGAGCCATTCGGAGAGGGTGTAGAGGACCTCGTCAGCCTCGAAATAGAACGGGGAGATGTAGAAAATGGATCTGGGGACTTGAATATTGACATCCGCGGTCTTGCGATCCTTTCTCGATGGGATATTCCGCTGCTGCTCGTATTTTCACGACTATTATTCGGCGAGCGATGTAAATGACTGGCAAAACTGGAGAAATTGAACATGGTGAGCCCGAGAGTCCTGACGGGAGAGAAAGCCCGTGAAATGGGTATATATATTCCTTGCCTCTTGAGTGTATGACTGTTTCAGCACGGTGTTCACCGCTGACTGCAGGTTTGCTCGTGTGCCATTAATTACTGAGCCTGAGTGAAACTCACTGGGACCCCGGCAGAGTCCATCGGGGATTCGCGGTGTCATTGGCCACGCGAGGTGCCATCAGTATGCATGCCTTTCTTGGCATCCCTGTAAGCGCTCGTTTCTCGACGTCGAACAGTCGAACTCGAAGCGGCGCAGCTTGTTGAACTTCATGTTGACTTGCACCAGTGCTGTGGGCAGCATAATACTTTTCTTTCATCCGAATTCACGACGGACACAGCCTTTTAAACAATTTCACCTATGCCTGCATCTCTGGACGTCCACTCGGCACCCCCACACGTTCATCTATGAAATTCAAATGGACCTACTGTATGCAGAAGGTCAAAGATATCGGGGCAACCTTATGTTTAGCATCGGCATCGTATCAGGATGCGTTCCCTACCGAGATCTGCCTGGTCACAGGGGGACTAGGATCGTGACTTTGCGATGGTATACTCGCACACGCTTTGCAAGCTCGCGGAGGTTATCGCTATTCAGGCGCTCTTTACTAGGTCGTGTCAGTGATCCTCCTTAAAGCGAGCAGTCCCCCTTGTACTGGAAAATCGCTGTGTTATATCCCACCTGTCGTAATCCAATCAAGATGTCTACCTCGGAGCCTCTAATGTGCTGACGGTCAGACATATTTTTACAATCAGGAGCCCGTCTGGGGTGTTAGGCTCTCAGCTGTTCATACAGCTCTCACGCAGTACCACAATCAAGGACGGGAAGGTGGAAGATAAGTGGTACATCTTCCATTTGGCACGCTTTTTGGTTTCACGTTCACTGATCCTCTATCATGTGCTGTCGACTTCACGACAGAAGCATCCGTTGTACTAGAAGTACCCCTTTCAATCTTCACTCCGTGAGTCTACCGGAAGTTGTAGTTGGTAAATGCATCCTAGTTTCCCACCATCGTGGAGCTACTACAAATTCGGTACCACGTGTACAATGCCTTCTAAGTTCACTGGACAGGTAAGCTGTCCATTGGAGAACAGCAGTCCTGATTACTCTTCTAGATGAGATACTGTATGTTACGCCACTTTACATACGAAGTCCTTTCATGAGAACAATCCCAGTCCATCTGTGGCTACCCTCTTCGAAAGCTTCTGACGTCTGCCTCAAGACGGTGAGGGTATATATGAGACGTCACACGTACGCTGGCTTGCCTTCTTGCCCAAGTGCAACTACAATGGCTGACGGTTTGACTGTTTTCGTGTTGCTTCTTATCGGTACATTTGTATATTTTGTTGATGCGGCCAAGCGACAGCGCTCGGTACCCTTACCTCCCGGTCCAAAACCACTCCCACTAGTTGGAAACCTGCTGGACCTACCTAAAGAACAGCCATGGTTTACATACCGAGATTGGGCAAATAAGTACGGTACGTGTCAATGTTACCTCGCATTTCGCTGTGCCACCTCGTTAATACCCCTGTACAGGATCAGATATTCTCTATCTCGATTTGCCGCGCCAGCCTACTGTAGTAGTGAACTCAGTCCAGGTGGCCCTGGATCTTATGGAGAAACGCTCAAAGCTCTATTCGGATAGATACCTTGATGTGATGGATGAGCTGTATGTGCAAAGCTTCGTCCTGAGCAGCTATCTTGGGTTAACTATCTTGGTCTAGGACCGGCTGGAACTGGAACTTCGCCTTTCAAGCGTATAGCCAGAGATGGCGAGATACTCGACGATGTTTTCACCAGCACTTCAATCAGAATGCCGTCTCGAGATACCGCCCGGTACAAGCCAGAGCAATACGGCATATGCTCAAGCGTGCTTTGGGATTCACGGAAGCAGTCGATGTGAAGTCTATCAGTCTGTAAGTAAACAGTCGAGAATCCCGCTCCAAGTTTTCACGTCGCGCAGAACATTTGCCACCACCATATTGGAAGTAACATACGGCGTGCGCATCCATAGTCTTGAGGATGAGCTTGCACTACTTTCGCAGAAGGCGGTAGAAGCTTTTGTTGTCAGTAAGGTCCCGGGCGCGTTCTGGGTTGAGTTCTTCCCTTGGTTGAAGCACGTACCTGCATGGATGCCTGGATCTAAGGCGCGCCAAGTGGGAGACTATTATAAACCATTTGTTGAAGCATCGCGTACACGCCCATTCGATGCAGTTGCGGAGGCTGTCGTAAGTACTATGCACTGTCTTGCCCGTAACGGATATCATACTCACAACCCGTGCTATCAAGTCTGCGGGGACAGCTTTGCCTTCAGCTTCGCAGAAGCTTATAGAGAAAATACGCAGGGATTGTGATAGAGCAAACCTGGGTCAGGATGCCTTTAATGCCAAGGAACAAGTGGCAAAAGATGCTATGGGTGTCGCATATGTCGGTGAGTCATACCTGATTAGTGGATTCAAGAAGTACTTTATTAACTACCTTCACTATTGCTGCGTTGAATTAATTGATCCTCCTTTCCTCAGCGGCTATCGATACAGTACGTGGCGTATCCCTTGGACCTTCCCTTGTACGTACTTATCACCTGGTAAGCAAACGGCTGCGACTTGCTGGTTTTTGGTCGCTATGTCACTTGCTCCTGAGGTGCAACGAAAAGCTCAGGCAGAGCTTGACGCTGTCGTTGGTCCGGGTAGACTACCCACCGCAGAAGATGTATCTTCTCTTCCATACGTTCAAGCTATCTTCCTAGAGTCGATGAGATGGGCACCCGTGACACCGTTAGGCGTTCAGCACCGACTAATCGAAGGCGCAGCCGACGAATACGGGGGGTACATCATACCTGGAGGATCAGCGATCATCCCGGTACTAGCTTCTCTTCTCTCAGTCGCATTTGGCACTAAAATGGTTTACCTATCTCCTCTCTTAGAACATTTGGTATGTTTCGAAGCCTACCTGCTGGCTCTAAGTTAGCTGAGTGTGGTTTGCAGGGCGATGCTGCACAACCCCGTGGACTACCCAGAACCCGAGCAATTCAATCCGGACCGGTTTATGCTCGATGGACGTTTGAATCCTAAAGTCAAGGATCCGTTCTTAGCCGCATTTGGTTTCGGCCGTCGGTGAGCTGTCTGCGAGTCTCTGTGCTATAACGTTATGCTAACGGCAAGACGATCCAACGTTTTACAGTATCTGCGCCGGCAGGCATTTAGCGATTGATACTCTCAAACTCCTCTTTGCCTCTATCCTCTGTGTCTATAATATTGAATCTACGTTACCAGAAGGCGGACGAGTAGCGCCACAGGCCTCCACAGGGTTGATTTCGTGCGTTCTAATTCCTTACCACAAGTGCTTGTATTTGACGACATTGTTCCAGATACCCGGAAAGCGTGCCCTGTAGCGTAAAACCGCGTCACGCGACTGCTCTAACTTTAATCAACTCAGACCCAGAGTAAAATGAAACGAGCTGTGAAGCATGAATCAACGTCACCTTTGTAAAAACGCACACGACGTGGACCGTTTCCTAGTATGTAATCTACTCATAGGTGTACTGAAACCTTTCCTTACCGCGTCCCGTACTATTAAATTCCCCAAGCGTTCATGACGTGTCACTCAATCTACTAGCGTTATTACTCAGCTGGTCGTCGCTTAGGCTAGCTTGCAGCCCAACCTTCGAAGAGGCCAAGGGGACTGATTCAGACTCGGCCACCCAGAAGATGCTTAGTCAGTGTCTAAGCCGTCAAATCGCCATCCAGCGCCTATCAAATCTGTCCCAATATGGTGTGAGGCATTTATGCGGCAGAACTTGGTGCCCGTCGGGAGTCGATGACCTAACTCTGTTGTAACATGAGGGATTTTATGAACACGAAAAAGAAAAGGTATTTCTGTTATAAGGCCCAGCTTCCGACAAATGAACGACATTACTACTTCCTTCCATCCGCACACCGCTTCCTTGCGACTTCGAAGCATCCCTGGCGAACATGGCGACACCTATTTATGCTCGTAGGCAAGGCATAAAGCCTCTACCTCCCTTGCGAGCTGCTCGTAACGTTTACGACATGTCGTCGACAAGCAACGAAGTTATCACCACCATCTTAGTATCCAATCTTCACTGCAGCAGGTCAGTAGTCTGTTTTCTTCCTCAGCGACGATCATATTAATTGTCTGTCGGCAGCTGCGTTCATACCATAGAGAGTGTCTTGGGGTCGTTGACTCCAGTACCTAATGCTGTGGATGTATCTATCGTCACCCAGGCGGTCACCGTCCGACATTCCCACCAGCTTTCTCCGAGTGCCATCAAAGCGGCCATCGACGAAGCCGGCTTCGACATTGCATCTACTCCCCCGCCTATCGAACGCCAGTCGTCGTTCACCGCCGGTCTCTTCCTGGTCACACCCCGCCACTCGAAGCGAGTCAAACATTTCGAACAGTGTAAGCAATGCCAAGCCGAAAAGAAGTTTCCTGACCTGGAACGGGACAAGCTCGGGGAGGATATCTCCGTGGCTGAACTTCGCAAGTTCAGTACGGACTCGGCTTCTACGGCACGGCTAGCGGAGAAGGCGATTGAGAGCGAGAAAGTAATTGACGACGAAGCCACCGCCAAAGCTTTCTCGACTCCCGGACCACCCCCGACGGTATCGTACCGTGTCACATTATCTGTGGGTGGTATGACATGTGCCTCGTGTTCAAATACGATCACAGAGCTCGTTTCCTCCTTACCTGGAGTGTTTGATGTCGCCGTCAACCTCCTCGGAAACTCTGCAGTCGCGAACATTGATCATCCAGACCGCGCTCCGACCATAGTCACCGCCATCGAAGATGCTGGATACGAGGCAGAGGTCGCCAGCATCAATCCCAACGAGAAACCACGCGCAACACGACCTCCTCACGACGGGCTCTATCGTGTTACTTTGTCCGTGGGCGGCATGACTTGCATGTCGTGCGTCAACACGATCACCCAGCTTGTAGAGGACATCCCCGGAGTACAAGACGTGGCAGTCAACCTGATAGGAAACTCGGCGACAGCTACTTTAACACGACAGGAGCTTGCAGACAATGTCGTGACCACCATTGAAGACGCAGGGTACGAGGCCGAAGTCGTGACTGTCGAGCCCCTCACCCAAGAAGCGTCAGAGGTGGGTCCGCGTACAGTTGACTTGCGCATCGATGGAATGTTTTGTCCGTAAGTCACACTACGCTTGCTCACCTGTATAACTGACGACATCTTCCTTTCGTAGACACTGCCCTGAAAAGGTGACGAAGTTGTTGGACCCCATAATGGGGCGCATCACCGTCGACAAGCCGTTGATCTCCCACACCGATCCAATTCTACGTTTAACTTACGTGCCATCACCCCCGGACTTCACTATACGTTCTATCCTTGACACTATATGCCAGGGATCTTCCTCGCTGTCGCACCCATTCACTGCTTCTATTCACCACCCGCCGACACTAGAGGAGCGAGCGCGGCGCATGCATGCGCGCGAGCAACGCTCCCTCTTAATGCGACTTATCTTCGCCATCGTCGTTGCGATACCAACCTTCATCATAGGTGTCGTCTACATGAGCCTCGTCCCGCATTCTGACCGCACTCGCCTGTGGTGGATGAGACCCATGTGGACGGGCAACGCATCGCGTGTCCAATGGGCAATGTTTTTCCTCGCGACGCCGGTCATGTTCTATAGCGCTGGACTCTACCACATGCGTAGCATTAAGGAGATATGGGCTCTTTGGAAGAAGGGAAGCCGTGTGCCAGTCTGGAGACGTTTCGTGCAGTTCGGCAGTATGAACCTCCTCGTCTCCACCGGCGTATCGGTCGCATATTTTTCGTCGATCGCACTGTTGGCTATCGCAGCATCGCAGAAACCCTCTCCGGATGGAAACGGCGATAGCACCACGTACTTTGACTCTGTTGTCTTCTTGACAATGTTTCTGCTTATGGGTAAAGTTCCTTTGCTTGGCACTTGACGTGGACGTTTACTGATCGATGTCTCAGGTCGATTCCTTGAGGCATATAGCAAGGGTCGCACTGCAGATGCGATAACAGCCCTTGGTAAACTCCGACCCACTACGGCACTTCTTCTCATCGCGGGATCGAGCAAGGGCCGTGACAAACACTCCAGCCCCAGCCTCACAATTTCGGCGTCCCAGGACCCTGAAAGGGGCTCTTCGACCCTGCCAGACTGGGACGCTCACACTATTGATGACGTGGGTTTATTGTCTGTAGCGCGGGTCCCGGCGGAACTTCTCGAGGTGGGAGACATAGTGCGCGTTCAACACGGAGCAAGCCCACCTGCTGATGGAACCCTTGTGGCGATCATGGGCGACTCTGCGTCCTTCGACGAAAGTTCGCTCACGGGCGAATCGCGCCTCGTAAAGAAAGAACTGGGAGAAAAAGTTTTCGTCGGTACTATTAACCGTGACTCGATCGTAGACGTCAAAGTGGACGCCGTCGGCGGTGAGACTATGTGAGTATGCTGAGCCTATCACCCCGGAGACTGACGCTAATCAACCGTACAGGCTAGACCATGTCGTAAACGTGGTTCGGGAAGGACAGACGCGTCGCGCACCTATTGAGCGCGTCATGGACGTCATAACCGGCTACTTCGTCCCAGTGGTCACATTGCTCGCTGTTATCACTTGGGTCATCTGGCTCGCCCTTGGATTCAGCGGTACGTTGCCTGCAAGCTATCTGGATATATCCACCGGTGGCTGGAGTAAGTCTCTTGTCTTGGACCCCGAATGTTTACTAACAAGACGCTCACGAACCGCTGCCTTACTCAGCCGTATGGTCTCTGGAATTCGCCATCGCTGTTTTCGTCGTCGCATGCCCATGTGGAATAGGGCTTGCCGCTCCCACAGCGCTGCTCGTGGGCTCCGGCCTGGCGGCCAAGTCTGGTATTCTTGTCCGCGGAGGTGGCGAGGCTTTCCAAGAAGCCGCCCAGCTTGATCTTATAGTCTTTGACAAGACAGGAACACTCACGGAGGGCGGCGATCCGCGGGTCACTGATGCAAAAATTCTATCGTCTTCGCTCAAACCTGACGTTATCCTCGGTATCGCAGCGGAGCTGGAGTCGGCCAGTACGCACCCCCTCGCGAGCGCCATACAAGCGCACAGCGAATCGAACGGCGCTACGCCGCAGAAAGGGTCGTCGCTCCGGGAAACGGCTGGTCGAGGTCTGTACGCGAAATTTGATGGTCTGCGTTGTGAGGCTATCATCGGAAACGAGGCTTGGATGGACGAGCACGCAGCGGCCGTGGAGCCAAAGCTAGGCGAACAGCTCAGCATCTGGAAGTCTGCAGGAAAGAGTGTGGTGCTCCTTGCCGTTCATGAGGATTCACGTACTTCTTTCGAGGTGTACGCTGCGTTTGCTGTTGCGGATCCTCTTCGTCAAGAAGCGAAGACTATCGTAGCCGCTCTGCAGACGCAGGGGCTCAGCACCTGGATGATATCGGGCGATAATGCCGTTACTGCAACTGCTGTCGCGCGGGAGGTTGGTATCCCGGAACAGAATGTCATAGCCGGTGTCTTGCCCCATGAAAAGGTATACCAAAATTGCATGTCAGAAGAGTCGTCTCGCTCATTTACGTTTCTTTAGGCGCAGAAAGTCATGTGGCTTCAGCAGGTTGGTATGAAAAGACCGCTGCGCGGCTGGCTGCGGTGCTTTGGTGGTCGTAGACTGAACACGCGTTGCATCGTGGCCATGGTTGGAGACGGTATTAACGACGCTCCGGTAAGCTTCTATGTCCTCCTTGCACACGTCAGTCTTACGTTACGCTAGGCCTTAACCGCCGCAGATGTTGGTATTGCAATTGGTTCTGGAAGTACGTTATGCGCACAACCTAGCGGTGTTCCTGACGTGACTGATGATATCTACTATGTAGGTGATGTCGCCATCTCAAGCGCGTCCTTTATCCTGGTGTCGTCGAACCTTTTTAGTTTGTTGACCCTTTTTGACCTTTCGCGGACTGTCTTCAACCGAGTCAAGTTTAATTTTGTGAGTATCTCCTTTCAGTTTGTATACCACTTCATAAGCTTACGGATCTCTAGCTTTGGGCGACAATATACAACTTGGTTGCCCTACCAATCGCTGCGGGTGTCATTTACCCCGCTGGGCATGCCCGACTCGCGCCGGTAAGCTATAGCCGTGATCCTCGGCCCCGAGCATACTAACCATTTCGCGTAGGTGTGGGCATCGTTGGCTATGGCACTATCCTCCGTATCCGTGGTCTGTAGCTCGTTACTTCTGAAGTTATATCGAGAGCCGGCTACACCAAGCCCCTGATGCGATGATTGAGGACCAGCCTGTCTCATCGGCAGCAGTTGCCGCATCGTATTTGTATTACCAGTCGCATGTATGTACTCACAATGATAATCACGATGATATGCCAGCTGTGCCTGTGGGAGATAACGTCTAAAGCGTACCGTGCCGATTGTTCCATGAATGTTCACTGGCATCTCGAGATGATGAACCGGATGCAACCGCAAGGTGTTCGGGTCCCCTTCCACGCCCGCCTGCAGTTGTCATAACCTTGTGTGCTTCAAAGGGACCTGACCATAAGACGGCGGGAAGTTTTGGAAGTCAGGTGTGCCTGCGCTCTTCATTAACGCCTGCGACTCGGGTGTCGGATGCGAGCCGCCGTACATGCAGTCCACTGCCGCAGAAACACGTTGAGAACTAAGGCATCGTTTCGTGACGAGAAAGCGTGGAACTAGGGCATAACAAGAGACTAGCCCGCCATAGTTCACGATCGAATGCGGCAGGCAACCCGTGCAGGGTCGCGCATCATCTAAGTCCAATCAGTCGGTTCCAAGATGAAGCCAGGCCTGAAGATCCGTGGAGTTTAGCCCATTGTTCCACATTTGGAGTACCAAGCATATCGAGCCTGAACAAACAAAGCAAGCGCATGCCCACTGCGCGGCATGCCATAACTCACAATGCTCAGGCGGGTTCGTGGGTATAAAGGGGTATCTTGGCATTATATAGGCATTAAGACCGCTGTTGTACCTGCTCTTTCCGTACCTTGTAGAAATCTGAGAAAGAGAGGCGCACTCCCAGGAAGCGGCAATCCAAGTCCGTATGGCTCTGCAGCCCCTGTACAACCGTCTGAATCTTCTCTGAGAAGGCTGAACTGTACTCCTTGATCCGACCGACGATGTCAGGCAGACTGTGAAGCCCACGGCGAGGCTCAGAACCTGTGAAAATGCCCTAGAAGGACGCGTGAAGATGGAGCCAAAAAGAGGGGGGTATACACTTACGCGCTCTTCATCTCTCTCTGCGTCACGTCGAGCAGACTCTGACAAGCAGTAATTGTAGAAGTCATCCTAAAAAAGGTCAGGGCCAACTCCACGGGGGTGGAAACGACTTACGGTAGCCTCCCGGAACTGAAGGATGATGGTGAATAGTTCACGGACTTGGTTAAGTAAATTTTCCTCCCGACCATGTCTCGGACTCAACAGCAAGACCTTCTTCACCATACGGTCCAGGTAGGCACGATGCGTCTCTATCAGGGCGTCCAAGTCGCCGTCTTTCTTCTGCACAAAATCGAGAAGTATCTTCCAAGAACACTCAATCACCTCGAGTTGACAGTACGCTTCCATCTGCCGAATGAAATGAATCATTTCCGCCATGACGAGCTGTACTTGGTGCCACTCAAAAGCGAGCTCTGTCCAGATGACCGTCAGCCGTGAGTCAATGCGTAGTCAAGGTTGAATATACCAGGAACTCGGAGAAAGGTTCTAGAGCCACCCGCTATTCTCATCCACCCGGTGCTGAGCGTGCTTTCCACGCGTTTGATCTTCCACAGGTGATTGAATAGCTTGAGATACTTGATCATCGCTTCTGGGTCTAGCACTGTATCGATCGGGGCGTCAACCTTATACTCCAAAGTGAAGACGTCCCAGCCAATTTCTCCGTGCGAGTATTCCAGCATGCGAGCATCTAGCCGACGTAGAACGTCCGGAGGATCATTCTGGGCACTCGACTGGCGTATTGCAGTTTCTAGCGTTGCAGTGAGGTTGTGGCGATAGAGCGTGTTCGCTGGCCGCGAAAGGCTAGGTCTGAAAGCCTCCGAAAGTCAGCGCATGCCGACTGACGGTATAAATGTGAACGCTCACGCCAGAGTCTCCATGAGCTGATCAGCAAAGTCTCCGTAGCCAAGCAGCAGATAATTCTTCAGTGCCCTCAGATGGTCCAAGAGGCCATATTTCTCGAAGAATATGTCAAGGAGACGTCGGCTAGCAATCTGATATGCGGTGTCAATCGATCGCTCCAAACCCGCAATGTCGCTGTACTTTAGGGCTAAGACAAGATAAGTAAGTCAAAACCAGAGGAAAGGCATCACTCACTGCCACCTGTATTGCTTAGTCTCTCCCGAGTGGCAACCCAATCGCTGTCGTGGCAACTATATCGAATAAAGTTCAAACTCTTTCCTGTGGAAAAAATCTAGTCGCACAGGAGCCGTTATTCGGTTAGTATCATTGCATAGCAAGGTATGCTGACCTTTCGACCAAACGCTTCTCCGACGAATGCCGGTAGCATTTCCCTCTGGAACTGATATTTCTCTTCCCAAAGCTTCAGCCCGCCTTCGCGTTCATCTGCACCGTCCTCCGGACCGACTCCAAAACCTCCATCCCCGCCCAATTGTCCACCAGATGACTGCTGCACATATTGAAGGTGGGCCAACTCGGGATCAACGGCGACAAAGAATTCTGCGAAAGGATCATAGAGCTCTCCGGAGAACAGCCATTTGTGGAGAGTGGCAAAGAACGGCATGGAGACCTGGAAGACATGTGAATACGAACTGAGCTGTAACCATACATGCGGTTTACCTCTTCCAAGAGTTGGTCTGTGAATTTCCTAACAAATGGATCGCCGTTGTCCGCATATCCGTGGATCAAGTTCACTAGGGCTCCACCTTGCGCGCCTAAAGCGTATTTGAATGATTGCTAGACCAGCCACAAGGATGAATCCACGTACCTCGGGCCCCTTCTACGCAAACGCTCATCATTCGCATTCTCAGTCTCCATTCCTGTATCCATACGTCAAGGCGTTTCAATGTCAGCCCACTTTCTCTGCCGCGGATATCCTGAACGTCTGTCTCATCTCCATTCAGGGCATCTTGCTGGCTTGGATTGGCGGACATCTGTGATTCCAGGACTGCGATCAGTCGATAGTATTCCGTAAGCTGTGATTGGAGATGATGGCAGAGGCTCTGCTCAATCATACCAATCCCAGCTCTGCTTTCCCTCTCCCGGACAAAACTGTCCACGCGGACGTAGAGATAACCAACTTCAGCTAGGCGGTGTATCAGGGTTTTCGTGGGCGCTGCAATGATGTATCTCTGGAACCAGTACGTCAGCGGCAATGGCGGGAATTCGAGCGGAGATGCTAACCACGTCCTCTTTGAATACAAGTTGGTTCGAATCTGGATCCCCACCGGACGCGAAGTAAACATATTTGCCAGAGATGCCTTGCAGGAGATAGAGGGTATCTCGAAGAAGCAGATGTTCCGGCAAGTGGGGACGATCTGCATGGAGTTAGGAACACATGAACGAGCAAAAGAAGGCTGACAAACCGATTTTTGCTCTGTATTCACGCAGAATGTCCGCTTTGGACTTGCCACTCGGCGCGTTGCGTAGAGATGGGGTATCTGCGGAAGCCGGCGGAGTCGAGCGTGGGTGCCGATCCTGCCTTGAATGAGAACGGGGAGGTGGGGGTAATGAAAGGGAAGGTAAGGGAGTTGGGAAAATTGGCGACGTCGATGGTGAAGCAGCCAAGGAATGTAAGAACGAAAGCGAGGCGTGCTTTCGAGACAGGACAGGCTGGAAACCAACTGGTGTTTAGACGGACGGCACCAAAAAGACATATGAATAAAATACCTGACTAAGCAGTCGGGTCAACAGGTTCGAAAACCTCACAGCGGAAGTGCCGTTTGGGGACGTATACAGAACTGTGAGTCGGAACTGAGTACGATCAGCCCATGAAGGTACAGATATACACACGCTGCCGCTTGATAGATTCAGATAGATGTCCGATATCTGTCTCAACCTGCTGCCCTATATGACTGAATACGATATGTTCTCAGATAAGGACCTTTTGAGAGTACGCGTTCCGAACGAAGACGCGTACCATGCGTGCAATTAAGGCTTTACCTATTCAGTATTTCATGACAATGAGCGACAAGGTCATCTCTGAGAGATTCATCTTGACGAGCTTGAGGAACTATCGCACAGACGAGTGCCTCGAGACTGGAGGACATGAGTTCCTCCTTCCGTTGCCGAAAGTGAGGCCGTCAGGCTGACCGTGTTGCTGAGAGTAAGAGACGCGTCCAGGGTTCCCACGCCACAATATTCGTGTCGCCGGCCATATCCCGATCACGCCGGCCGTCGAGCCGAGACTAGTAATGTTTGTCAATCAAAGGGTATTTACGTCCGGCGTTCACTTCCGGGCTACTCTTTCAATCCGGCCGGAGCGCCTCTAAGTACTCCTCCGCGTTCTTGACGAGGGCCGCGGCCTTCAAAGCGACCACGGTCTCCAGACTCGGGGACTGCAGAGGCGTCCGTGTAACGTTCATTTCGCCATCATGCCCGACAGTTCCGTCCTCCTTATCGTCAGGTGTCCTGTTACCGTACGGGTGTAACAATTTGCGAGCGCGACTCGTGGGAACGCGATACAGCGCCAGCGCAAGTCTGCGTCCCAAACTGCCTGGAAGGCTGCGATTTCCATCAGAGAATTGGCCAATTATCTTTCCGCAGGTAATGTTCATCATAAGTCCTCGGATTTAGCGTTAGCTGCATGCTAACCTGGAGATTCTTGACAAACGGATCTGCGTATTAGGGCGCGCCCTGGAGACACGTTGTGTTGCGGTGATTACCTCGTCTGAACCCATCCAGATATCCGATTCGGTCTACATTGCGCTAAATATTTTTGAATTGACATCTTTTGATATGTGGACTCGGGATCTGTTTCTTCTAGTATATCTAGAGGGCTGAGCTGCACATGTCACACCTGCTTCGGAGCCTTGCCTTGTGCTCTATCATCCTCCCGAGAGTTTGCCGTTATTGAGATCCCTCGACTTCGCAGTCTACAGACGTCAAATATGCCGTGGATCCCTCAGCGTACGATGAAAGAATGTAAGACTGTTCATTGCTTGGCGATGTTCGTTTCTCCACATGCTAACGTTCTGACCCTCAGGCGATGCGATCCTCTGTGGCCCAGGAATGCCTCACGAGATTGAGACTCGCGTCGTAGACGGGAAGGTCCAGCGAGTGTATAAGAATCTGTGGCCGTCACTCCGTGCCTTTTGGCTGTGGGCTACAGCCGAGTTTCGGGATTCCACGTATATCGTCTATGAGGACGAGAGGCTCACTTTTTGCGAAGTTCTAGCACAGTCTGTCCAGGCTGCTACTATATTTCAGCAAGTCTATAACGTTCAGAAAGGTGACAGGGTGGCAATCTGCTCTCGGAACGTCCCGGAGTATCTGGTAGCATGGTGGGCTTGTCATCTGCTAGGCGCAGTCGCTGTTCTTGTCAACGCGTGAGCTTTTTCATCATGCAAGGATGTATGTGCATTACTCACGGTAATATCCCAGATGGCTTCCTGTTGATCCACTACTACACTGCTTGACTCACACACAGAGCAAGCTTGTTATCTTAGATGTTGAAAGACTGGACCGCCTTTCACACGCCCTGTCGGTCCTTCGGTCGAACGGGGTGACTGGCATCGTTGTGTTTGACAAGACCGGTCAAAATTCAAATTTGACCGACGTCGAAAGTTGGGCACATGCCATGAATTCTTCCCATGGGGACCCTACGCGCATTCTCACTGAAGAAACACAGGTACATCCCGAGGATAACGCAACTATCATCTTCACTTCTGGGACGTGAGTGTTCCTGGACTCTGCTGACATCGATATAAAATTACACTGATTTGTTCATGGCAACAGGACAGGCTTGCCTAAAGGAGTCCTCTCAACACAACGCCAGTTCCTCACTAATATCCGTAATGTATGATATTTTCTGGGGGTGAGTGCACGAGTTCAATGACTCTATGACAGGCCACAGTAGCCGCCAGTCGCGCTCATTTGCGGCGTGGAGGCGGACTACCTACTCAGCCCGAAGGGCCCCAGAGAGGCCTCTTGGTCTCGGTTCCATTCTTCCATGTCACGGGCACCACGAGTCTTACGGTTAGAGCGGCCCCTTTTTGTTCCCCTCGGGCCGTTTTGAACTTCCATATAGATGCTAGCTACTTCCGCGGGTATGAAAGTTGTTCTCATGAGGAAGTGGGACGTGCTGGAAGGTAGGCACCGGTTCGCTGTTGCCATATAATAGCACTAAGAGTTCCACCAGCGGTTCGGTAAGGTTTAATATGTGCGGCGAGGAGTTGCACGCGTTGAACGTCTCTTAGACTCATTAAGCAAGAAAACATCAAGATAGCGGGAGGGTCAGTGAAGCTATACCGCGGCAGTAGATAACAGGCTGACACGAATTGTATCAGCGTTCCTTCCATGGTCACGGAGCTTGTGGAGAGCTCGTTGGTCGGCTACCCTCTTGATTCAATGCTATTTGGCGGTGCGCCGGCTCCAGATCAGCTGCCGGGGAAAGCAAAGAAGCTCTTTCCGAACACCATGTTGTACGCCAGTCTCTGCGCTCCGTATGGCATCTGTCTAACTGATACCGTGCAGGAGTCAAGCCTACGGGATGACTGAAACAAACTCAATCGCCATGGGTATCGCTGGAGAAGATTACGAGGCTAGACCTACGAGCGCGTGCGTTGTATCATTTCCATGTTGTCGGGGATCCTAAAGTCTGTTTCAGAGGGCTGCCGTGTCCCGTCAATGACGTCTTGGTAGTTTGCGATGGCGGCAAGATCGCGTCTCCAGGGGAGGTCGGAGAGATCTGGTTGTAAGTGACTGAACCCGTCTTAGGACGCTTGAGCTTTACTTATCTTCGCCTTCCATTTTTGTTAGACGCGGGCCCGATATCATGCAAGAATACTGGAGCGATGAAGGCAAGTTAAGCCGACGGCATTTATCGCGGGTAATCTGAACATTCTCCTTGTCCAGTTGCGACTGCCAAAGCCTTAACTCGAGATGGGTGGATGAAGACAGGTGACTTGGGAATGCTTGATGACGAAGGCTTCCTTTATGTCCGAGATAGGAGTATGTTATAACATTGGTTAGACGTTTCGCGTGCTGACAAGAATTGTAGTCAAGGACTTGATCATCAGAGGCGGGGAGAACATAGTACGTGTTGATATATCTGGGCTGATGTCTGCTGATCTTTCTTGCAGTCTTCTGTTAGCGTAGAGAATGCCCTTTATCATGACGAGCGGCTTGCCGAGGTTGCTGCCGTCGGTGTACCTGATGAGAAGCTCGGCGAGTTGGTGACCGCGGTGGTCTCAACAAAGGCACTACACCACAATAAGGTCAAGGAGACGGAGCTCATTGATCTGGCGCGATCCAAGTACGTTGAGCCTGAGTACCTGCAGCCGGCCGTTCTCACCTGTCCGGTAGACTACCGTACTTTGCTGTCCCTGTCATGATTGTGATTCTGGACAAACCCTTTGGTTAGTACGGGGATGAAGCGACATGCAGATCAATCACTGACATTGTATTTGTTTGTAGAATTGACACCATCAGGCAAGATTGTCAAAGCATCCCTGCGACTCCTGGCTAGAGCCGAGTGGGAGCGGAGGAAGAACCGGCAGAGTCTGGCGCGATTGTAATTCCCCGTGACCTATTGATAGTTAGACTGTATACGAGAGATGCAATAATAATTGGCTTGTGCTCTGTCATAAGTCTTAGGCGCATCTGTCTGCTCAGCTTCGCGCCACCGCCGCCCAATCACTACACCTTCCTTATCGGTGACATTCTGTCCGTCCAATGCTGATAGACGCTGAACCGCGTGGCCTGGTTCTGAGCGGAACCGCGGCGAGCAGAAGCTCAAACACGACTTCCTCGACTGCTTGCGCGGTCGACTCTCTCATTCTCTAACATCTGCATACCTTCTGGGCGGTCACCTGTGTACCCAATTGCATCGCCAGCTGGCAAATACTCCCACTGGCATCTGTATGAGCGCCCAGTAGCGCGACTTCGATCTCACAATCTTGCTACAGACAAGCACTCTCTTTTGCTTCACGACATTTTAACGACCATGGATCGGACAAATTCCACCTCAAGCGGCCAGAAACATAGCTCTTCCGCAGCACCGTTTGCCTATCAGCAGCGGTTATTGGAGCGCACATCCTCTCGTGGAGGAAGTGCATCATTGTCGCGCACAACTTCCCAGTCGAGCAATCCTCTCTTGGCGAACCCTACCGGAACGCCTACACGCCGATGGACCCGCACTCACCGTATTGGAGGTAGCTTGGATGTTGTTCGAGGAAAATGGGAAGAGCGAGCGAAACCTGAGGCTGTGTTAGACTACCACTCGCCGCTTGCAGATTCTTCGAGCGATGGGCTTGGTGCGCATTTAATCAGTCCCATTTCTCCAGATACCCATACCGGAGAGGATGACCATCCTTCTCGATACGCGGATTTGCTCTCTCGGGCTTCAGTAACGCACGGAAGTAGCACGTCGGATTATGAAGCCTCCGGCACCCCTCACTCGTTAAAACGACAATCCTTGCCCGCCCACATCGTTGCTACACCTCTATCTCCCAACAATACCGGGATGACAGTCGAGAGTCCTGACTCACCCGACTCTCCATTTTCCACGCCGACTGCTCGAATCCGTTTTCCACTACCGTCCCACCACGAGACACCGTCAAGCTCGGTGCATTATAGTCGTTATTCTGCCCCACTCCGTGACGATAGCTCCCCATCCCCAAGCACGCGATTGCGGCGGTCGAACACTTTGGAGAGCGTTCAGGCAAGCTCTACGGGCTCTTCGACCGCATCGGACGTAACGTCCTCAACCTCCGCAACCTCGCTGTCTGCGCGAACGCTCCAGTCAGACTTGTCGACTTCGCATCCTATGAAGCGCAGACCGACCTCGATGTATGCTAATCATCGGTCTACCCTTTCGTCACCTAACGTTCACGAATACACACCGGCCGACCGACCACGCTCAAATACGACAACATCCCGTACGTACGCCATAGCTTCTGAGCTTGTCTCGGATGTTACGTCTCCCAGGTCTTCTGTGGCGATTCAGGATTCTGTAATGTCCCCGCAGCCTTACAGGAGCTCCTACATGAATAGGAAGTCTCGTGGGGACAGTGAGCGCGTCGTTCGCAGATTCGAGCGACATTTGCCTCGCATAGCAAGCGGAGATGCTCCAGATGATTGGGTGGAGGAGAGGAAAGTGGATGCTGAACTCCCATTAGAATCTATAGGCGACTGGCGTACTCGTGTTGCAGAGAAGGAGAAACGACTGAGGGAGTCCTGGACTCCATCGCCAGAGAAGCCTTTCGCAGAGAGGAAGTTAGAGGAACAACCACCATTGGAGCCTGCAGACGATTGGCGTACCCGTGTTGCAGAGAAAGAGAGGCGGTTACGAGACTCTTGGACGCCATCGCCAGAGAAGCCTTTCGTAGAGAGACCTTCATCGGAGAGGTCTGCATCTGAGAAACGGCGGCCCCGTGCACCTTCTATGCCTGCCATCCCTGCTGGGCACGATCCTCACGATGTGGTTGGAATACCAGGGAGGATGAGACTCTCGAAGGACGCAACCCCTAGCGCTCCTGCCTCTCCTCTTCCATCTGCGCGGCTGACACGAGGCCTTTGGGCCGACGTGCAGAGGCATCTCCTCCAGGCGTACGAATACCTGTGTCACGTAGGTGAGGCGCAACAGTGGATCGAGGGATGTTTGGGAGAAGAGTTAGGCTTTGACGTTGTTGAGATGGAAGAGCGCATGAGGAACGGCGTGATTCTTGCGAGGCTTGTCCGTGTATTTGAGCCGGGCGCAGTTCGTCGAATATATGAGGTGAGTACAAGCTAGCACAGTTGCTACGGCACGTACTCATCCCTTCTGCAGGCACCTAAACTAGATTATCGTCATTCCGACAACATCAACATCTTCTTTAACTTCGTTCGGCATGTAGGACTACCTGAGGTAGGATCAGTCTGTGTCCACAGTATCTTCGCTTACGAAAATGCAGAGTTTCATATTCGAACTCACGGACCTGTACGAGAAGAAGAATTTCCCAAAGGTCATTTACTGCATCCATGCTCTAAGGTAAAACCCCTCTTTTCACCATCGGAACGACCTTTGACATACATGCCCAGTCATCTTATGGCTAAACGAGGTATGGCCGAGCGTATAGGGAACCTGGTTGGACATCTGCAGTTCTCGGATGACCAACTCCAGCGGACCGATAAGGGCCTGAAAGATTCCGGTGTTGCCATGCCAAACTTTCGCAATGTCGGCAAGGAGCTTGCGAAGGAGATTAACGAAGAGCCCGAGGAAGAAGAGGAGACGGAGACGGAAGATGAACGTACGTCAAATCAGTACAATTAACTGTTACCGTGCATCTCAACCTACACAGGTCGTGATCGCCTGCTTATGGAGAACGAGGACTCTATTGTCGCTACTCAAGCTTTGGCAAGAGCTTTTTTGGTCAGGAAAGCTCACGCTACTCAGCAGGCTCGCCTACATATCGCCGAGCGTTACATTCCGAAACTGCAAGCGGCTGCCCGAGGTGCATTGCTGCGCTCTCGAATCAATCTTGAGCGCGAACACAGAGCTAGCCTGCATGGATGGGTAGAAACTCTTCAAGCCCACAGTCGCGGTGTTCTTGTCCGTCGGATATGGGACGAGCGGTTGCACGGGATTCACTCAATTGCACCTTTCATTGTGAAGGCGCAGGCACAAGGTCGCGGTGTCCTCCAGCGTCGCAAGCTAGCTAAGCTATTGGCTGCAATGCGGGGCTGCAAGCCTGCTATTGTGGAGTTGCAGTCTCTAGCCCGCGCACGAATCGTTCAAAGAACCCACCAAGAGGTCCAGAAGAGTTTCTCTCGTCCGTTAGTCCTCGGCGCGATCGTTGGCTTTCAGGCTTATTCTCGGGGTGTCATCTGTAGGAGGAAGATTGCTCGACTTCTTACTCTACTCGAGCAGTGCGAAGCTGGCATCATATTTCTACAAGCTCATGCTCGGGGTGTCCTTGTTCGCCGTCCGTTCCGGGCACAAATAGCGAAATTAGAAGACGCGACTGACATCGTAGTCCGCATCCAGGCCGCTGCCAGAACATTTCTTGCTCGTAAACGACTTCTTACACTCATACGTGGCCTCAGGAAGGCGACGCCCTACGTGATCGCATTGCAATCCGTTGCAAGGGCGAAACTTGTACAGCGACGGCACGAGAAGATGCGTAGCGCTTTGTGTGAAGTCAAGACTGCCTCCTCTGTAGGCAACCTCCAGGCGCTGGCTCGTGCTGTGCTTGCGCGTAGTCGCCATCGGGAGCAGTCGAAACGATTGGAATTTGTGGAGCCTAATGTCGTGGGTCTGCAATGTGTCGCTCGAAGCTTCTTGGCCCGGGAGGAGTATAGAGCTTGGCGGGATTACCTCCATCGTAGCCATCCCCATGCTACCATCTTGCAGGCGCTTCTTCGGGGTGCTATGCAGAGGCGCAAATTCATTGCAAGGATGAAGTACTACCGCGCGAACCTCGAGAAGGTCGTCCAGATTCAGTCGTTGTTCCGTGCTAAAGAGACACGGGAACAATACCGACAACTAACTTCGGGCACCAACGTCACTGTGAGCACGATCAAGAACTTCGTCCACCTCCTCGATGACTCGGAGGCCGACTTCCAGGAAGAGATCAAGGTTGAGCGTTTGAGACAAGACGTCGTTAAACGCATACGTGAAAACCAGGTCCTGGAGAGTCATGTAGACGATTTAGACGTCAAAATCGCCCTTGTCGTTCAAAACGTCAAGAGCTCTGAGGAGTTGCTCAAGATCAGGCGAAGGCATGGAACGGATAGTGTCGCTTTGCACGCTACAAGAGCCTCTGTTCTCGCTGCTCATGGCGATCCTTTCGCGGGATCAAGTAGTCTTGATCAATCTGCAAAGCGCAAGCTAGAACTCTATCAGCAACTGTTCTATCTTTTGCAGACGAGAGGCGAATACCTGTCTCGTCTCTTTGACCGTATAGCGTTGGGCTCAGATGCCGATAAGAACAGAAAGTTGATCGAACGAGTGGTTCTCGCACTTTTCTCCTATGGGCAAGACCGCCGAGAAAGCTACTTGCTCTTAAAGTTGTTCCAGGTCAGACACTGCCACAATGAAAATCTTACTATACTAATATCACACTACAGGTCGCCATCCACGAGCGTGTTTCTTCGCTCAACACTATCGAAGAAGTCAGCAACAGTCATCCAATCTTCGTTAGCATCGTTGTGCAATACATCAGGCCTCAGCTTGCCGTCTATGCGCAAGAAACTTTGCAGACTATCATCAAGGAGCTCATCAACGAGAAGGACCTTGACCTAGAAGCGGATCCCATTGCGGTACGGTGCTTAAAGGTAGTTCTTAATATCGGTGCTTATTATGTGGTTTTCAGATCTACAAGACACGGATCGACCAGGAAGAGATGCGACAAGGAGTTCCTAGCAAGAAACCAAAGGATGTCTCCTTCCGCGAAGCCTTACAAGATCCAGACACGCGGGGAGAGTATATTCGACGTACGTTTGTCATGTTTTACGAAACGTACAGCAGTGACCAACTTCGGTACAGACTTGCAACTTCTCCAATGGTGGACTGAAGCATTCGTATCCGCCTTGGTTCAATCTACACAACGAATGCCCTACGCTATTCGTCATCTTGCGCGTGAGACCCTGAGTGCCACTCGTGTATGTCATATCCGGTACATAAGTGTCTATTACTGATCCGTCTCGATAGGAGCACTTTTCTGAAGCCCCTGAAGCTGCACATGCAAGCTGCATAGCACGACTGATACATACCCGGTTCATCAATCCTATTATCATGTAGGTTCACGTCGTAAACATCAGGATCACGATCGCTCACTACGTATCGTAGGGCCCCGGAAACGTTTGATGTTGTACCTCAAACAGTAGACGTAGAATCACGGAAGAACTTGGCTCAGATCTCCAGGGTGCTTGAACAAATCACTCGGGGATCTGACTTTGGTGACGACGATGCTCGCTATGTGCCAGTCAACGACTATGTGAATAAAGCCTCCAAGCAAGTGTACGCCTGGCTTTTCGAAGGTTCGTCTCCATGTTGAATATTGAGCCCTACAACTAAACTGATTTGCTTTCAGTCGCGGATGTTGCAGATCCGGAAACTCAGTATCAGGCACACGAGTTCATGGATGCTGCTACTCAACCGAAGAGCATTTGGATTACACCAAATGAAGTCTACAGCACGCATACGTTTTTGTCCCAACATCTGGAACACCTGGTCTGTATGCTTGTATACATGGATTGGGTGTCAGTCTGACGTTTAACTATGCAGGCTCCTGGGCGAGAGGACGCTCTTCGTGTCATTCTGACAGATTTGGATGGCGTGCCACATATCGGCAACGACGAACTCAACGATGCGCGAGATGCTTCTGTTGAACTTCGTCTCACGAACCGATTCGCCGATGTGAAAGGTTAGAGTTACGCCCTTTCATGGCATCTATGATCTGACTGTACATGTTGCATTAGATCCTAACGCAACAGAAAAGACTTTGTGGGTTCAGGCCAAGCGGGCAGTGCTCGCTATTCTTCGTGTGCAACCTGCCAAGGATCTGTTAGAGGCTCTGATGCAGCCGGTAACCGATGAGCATGAACATGCTTGGGGAACAATATTGGAGGAAATGGAGAAGGAGCAGTTCAAGTATCAGCGCAGGATGCCGTCTACCAACCATGCCGACTCTGCGTATAGACTCGAAGATATCCGATCGTAGGTCCTCTGCTTGACTTGATCTCATTCGGTACTGACGTTGTGCAGCATGACTTTCCGGGAAGTAAAAGCCCACGCCATATTTTTCCTGCTGGAACTGGAGAAAAGACGGCTTATCTCGCGTGAAGACGGGTATCAAGCTGTCCTCAATGCAATTGCTCTTGACGTCAGAAACAAGAATCGTCGACGTGTGCAGCGCCAACACGACAAAGAGAGTATGCTCGAGACCATGCAGAAACTGGAAGCGCGCAAGAAATACTTTGAGGAGCAGATCAACGACTACCACAACTACGTGGAGACGGCTATGAGCACGATGCAGAGAGGTAAAAGGTATTGACTTCTCCTTCCGGCGACCTTGTCTATGTGTTGATTCAAATTTTAACAGCAAAAAACGATTCATCATGCCATTCACAAAGCAGTACTTCCATACACGGGACCTCCAGAAGTCAGGCAAAGCCCCGCAGTTCGGCTCGTACAAGTACAGCGCGGCGCATTTCTACGAGAAAGGCATTCTGCTTTCCATCGACCAATATTCTCCTCGGCAATTTGATAAGCTGGATATCGTTCTTTCATCGAACCAGGTTGGGGTGTTCACCATTGAGATCTTCAACACCTCTTTGGGCATAACCAACAGGGTTGCGCATGGTGACGTCAAGATGGAAGACCTGTTGCTGGCACAGTTCGAGAACCGGGCGTCCTTCTCCATGTTCAACGGCCTGGCGAAGTTCAACCTTAACCTTCTATTATTCCAAATCAACAAGAAGTAAGAGAGCTCGATGTCTCCGTAAGACGAAACTGACCTCGCTTTTTCAGGTTTTACGCATAAATATTTATGAACCGTCGCCACACGTCACGACCTTTCACGATTTCTTTCGATCTTCGAATTTCATTCATACCATGCTACCATGTACCGTTAGTGTATTCGCTATCCCACTGTTGTCGCATGTTTGTCGGCTTCTCGCGCCTGACGCCCCCTGCTCTTCGCCGTAGAACGAATAGGAATAGTAGGACATAGCATCCAATGTATGTAATATACACAGCACATATTGTACACTCGCTGATGTCTCTTTGAAGCTGAACTTAGAGGGTGAACCGGAACGCGGGGGAGCGGTCTCCGATTGGGGCGCGGGTCTTGCCAGCATCCCAGAGTTCTTGGTACTTCTCGATGTTGCTGTTGCGCCGTCCATCTGCACGAGCTTTGTTCTCCCATATGCAATAAGCCCTGCGGTAGTTTCGTTGAGCAGTTCCAAAGAGGATATATGACGGTACTCACACGTTCAACGCGACGAACACCCAGGCGGTCACGACAAACGCCAATGCAATGCTGTGTCCTGTCCTATATTCGGGAGCTTGATCTTGACAGTCGAACGGTCGTCAGCACCTCCGTCACAGTCCTCCGAAATGCACCTACTAGATGTATACGCGAATGTAGCAACGAAGCCACTGGATGGAATTGATGAGCATTCCTGAGTCTGACTCGACTAAAATGGAAATGATGACGGACCCGCAATTGGAGATAGCCAACTGCAGTGCAACCGCAGTAGCTTTCTTGTAATGGCCAGCGCAGTTGTTGGGAAGTATCGACAGTATACACGGTCCACACGGATATCTAGAAGTGATTTAGATGTCATGTCAGACCCTGAGGATTACTAGATATTGTATGTGATTTATTTGACTCACAGCCCGGTTGCGATCAAATGCACTACAGGGCAATGATAATTGATTTTGATAAATAGATTCTGTCAAACATAAGGGAAGAGCCGCACCTGCCACATATCGTTGGACGTTATTCTGTATGGAAGTAAGTCATCCGGAGCTCTGCGGAACCAACCAATGACGCACCTTGGCGACCACGGCGATGATGTACCCTGATGCGGTGCGGAACCGGATGAGCGAGTCAGCACCTTGTAACGGCTCCGAAAAGGCCACAGCAATATGGACAGGACGTACCGGCT
>JANHOG010000131.1:0-25281 GCA_027627325.1 Phlebia brevispora
GGTCGGTGGGCATCCAACCGTTCTGTAGACCGAGCTGGTAAGACCAGGCCGGAGCCTCAACCTTGCCGGTCACGGAGGAGTTACCGATCTTCCATGTCCAGAAGAACCAGTTCTAAATTGTGTGACGAACAGTGTCAGCATGACGTCAGAGTCTAACAGCAGGTTCTAATGTGCGTACCTGAAGAGCGTCCATACTGGCCAGGGCGAACTGTTGGATGTCGGCCTTCATGCTGTCATTCCAGGTCTGATAATCGGTCCAAGGATCGCAGCTTCCCTGTGACGGCCAGGGTCCTCCTGGGTAGTCACCCTCGTACCGTGTTCCGAGGTTCACACCGTTCACCCAGAGGCCGCAATCATTGATAGCATTACTGAACTCGCCAGCACTACTCAAACCATAGGCTGCCATAGATGTGTTGAAGTTCGCGGCCCAAGCAGAGCATGGTGTAGTTGCACGTGCAGCGTAGCCCTCAGATGATTGCCCGTCGAAACAGAGATACGGATGAAGGTCGAGAGACGTCCTGTCAGAGTTCTCAAAGTAGCCAGCCCAATTGTTCAAGCCCATAAAGCCATCGTGGAAGGAGATAAATGGCCCATTGCCTTGACCGACGCCGCTGGCCTCCCGGACGATGTTGTAGGCTTGTAAGTAGCTGTGCCCAGGTTAGTAACTACGTCATGAGTCCAGATGAACGTTAAGCGTGCAACGTACTATCTGGCGAGATTCTCTTGGCCGAAGATCGGTGCCAGAGGCTCGTTCGTGACGCCGAACATCGCGACCACGTTCTTGTATTGCGGCTGAGAGATAAACTCGGCGATGACCCTAATGTAGTCAAGCGACCGCTGAGCGTTGGCAAGGCCCATGGGACCATTAAGCACGTTGATGCTGCCCAAGCGACCAGAATGATTCCAACCATTCTGACTCCCGGGAAGGGCGTGCAGATCCAAGTTGATGCGAATGCCGTATTTGCGAGCCCACTGGATGGCCTTGAGGAAATAGCTGTATAGAGCGGTGATAAGCGGAGGAGGAAGAGGTAGGAGAAGGCACGTACGTCCAAGCGACTTTCGGAAGGAAAGGTTCACCTTCCCGAACTTCAATTGCCCAATATGGTAACGGGATACGAACGAAATTCAGGCCCGCCGCAGCGATCTCAGCAAAATCTTGCTCCGTCTGGAACCATGATGAGGACGTTGATCAATAAGTAAAATGCGATTCTCTCACGATGAAGGTCTTGTAGTGGTCTTCGAGCTGGTTCAGACCCCCGTTAGCGGTATCGTTAGCCATGTTCTGGCTAAGCGTCCACTCGTCAACTGCGACTGTTGTGCTGTTGATGTATTTCTCGTAAAGGGCGGGAACACTGTTCGATATGTCAAACACTCGAACGTCACCTGTCTTGAATTTCACTCACATGAACTACAAAGATACCATATGAGTTAATGACCGGAGCTCGGTGGTATAGCAACGACTTACCGGCTCAGTATTTAACCAACCACCGAGGTTGACACTGGCGTGAAGTATGATCAACTACACGTAGAAAATTATACGTGTGATTGACGTACCCCCTGATCTTATCAATACCGTACTGGAACGTCTCGTTAAGCGCAGGAGACCAGGTCTGGGCCTGAGCACCGTCGTTGAACGGATCGTTGGGATCCCAATACCAGGTGCCACCGAATGGGTTGTAGTAAGTGAATGTGGTTCCGTCATCCATGGTCACCGTACTTCCATTCCCGCCAGTTACGGCGAGCGATTGTGTTGGCTTCCCTGTAGCTGACGGTTGAGAGGCGGCACTGCTGGCTGTGCCACTGGGCTCTCCACCCTTCGCAGTACCACCGGAGACGGCATCGTCTTGATTTGATTTATGGCGGGCCACGGAGACGACAACAGCGACTACAATGACGATAATAGCAATGGCGGCTAGGACAACGGCTGCTATGATCCACCATCGCCGCCGGGAACGTGTTCTGGCGGCTGGATACGCTGCGCGCTTTTCTGAAAGGTAGGGACTGCTCTGCATGCCGTCTTTGTTCATGGTTATAGTATTTGAAGAACCGACGAACTCAGAGTCGTGAGGGTCGTCATGATAGTTCAGAGTGTAGAAGCTGCTGTCGCGAGCTTGACCTGCCTGGCCAACTGGGTTAAGACCATATACGGACGACGAATAGTCGTCTTGTATGGTGGGGAAGCTGCTGTTGGAGTCCGCATACGATTGGCGCGGTTGAGGCCCGTCATCCCGCAGCGCGGTGCCTAGAAAGCGTGGCCGGTCACCCCCAGGAGGCAGGTCATCGTGGAGTTCGAGATGCTCCGTTTCGGGGGTATGAAAACCCGTCATGCGAGGGGAGGTGGGGATGTCATATCGTACATCGTCGCGATGGTCCGCGGTTAAAGGAAGTGGGTCGTAGCTGGGGCCCGACATGGCCAAGTTTGATTCTAAACGAACGAAACCACGAGAGGATCTGTGAGCATGCATTGTGAACGAAAGACGGGAGAAAATGAACGAGCTTGAACGCCGCTGAGGCGTGTCAGAAGAGAATTATATCTGCGCTTAACTCACAAGAGTGTTTGACAGGTGTGGGATGCCGCCCGGGAAGGAGACCACCTTGTTCGGGATCAAATGACAGTGCTAAGAGAATGATACAAAACGATGGGCAGATACGAGTTGGCAGTCTAGGGCGAGCTGGTGGTCGACCCGACGGCTGTGGTCGTCGAGGAGGAAGAGGATGAGAGCAAGTTGGAAGGAGGAGAGACGACTTGGCTTGAAATGCTTTCAACCTCCGAAATGTGGGTGGATCGCCGGCGTGGGAATCCCGTGCCGTTGATCCTACGGTGCCGGCGATCGGCATCTCCCTGTCCACCGGGCGTCTCAAAAAGGTTCCGGCCGGCTTAGGCCGGGGTGAGTGCTTTTGCGACGGGAGTGCTGCGCTCGCCGGCTGAGCCTTGCCTCGAGCCCACCGCTCAGCCAACGACGAGGAGGCCTCCAGAATATCGAGCTTTACTTGGAAACCCTCGTTCGCAACCAGCTCTCCTGTGCTGACAGTGCTGTCTGCCTCGATTGCTGCGGTCAGACCCCTCAGAGAAAAAAATGATCTTGTTCCGTTTTTAGGTGCCACCCGTTCCACGCTTGCGATCGAGTATACATATCTCTGTTCGTCGCCAACGACAGGTCTAACGCCGAGCACTTGTAGCCTGATAGTCGAGAATACCAAGCCATCGCAGAGTGGCCGATTAAGTGAGTGTGCTAAGCGTACAAGCGGCCTCAGTCCAGACGCTTAGGTATATTGTAGGACCACCCATATCTCTCATACTCGCAGAATACACCTGCTCCAAGCCTTGCTGCAGCATTATGAATAGCAGCAGCACGCTACGAACCGTGCCGAGCCTGTTCCGCACTCACTTCTCATCAGCTTGCAGCTGCCTCCGCGGTTGCTATGCGTCGAAGAAGAGCGGACGCAATTGTTGCACACGCGACAAGCACCAGTTCATCACAGGCACGACTCCTCGCCGTGACGCATATGATATTGCCGACGCCTGAACATACGCCTTCGAGGTCTCCACATGTGCCTACGAACCTTGCCCACCCCCCCTCTGATTGTCTTTTAGGTTCAGAGTCATACGATCACAGTGCATGCTCTGGCCGCGGTAACTGTGTCCCGCATCCTCCTCGAGGAGGCAAGACTTGCTCTCTCGTGCCATTCTGCATCTCCCCCTTCATTCTTCCAAACGCTGTCCAATGAATATCTACCGATCATTGCCGCCAGACACGCCCTAGGTTTCATGTGGTCGTGCTATCGACCGTGTTCGACCTGTGCAACATTTCTAGGGTAAGCTCCCTTTACAGAAGTCACGTTCGAGAGATGCTGATCGCTTTCTGTTGTAGGCCTCGCCGGCACACCTGCCGCCTGAACAGCGTGCCCTACTGTCCGAGGGTTACCGTTTAGCAGGGCAGCTGACTGACTAGACAGCTAACAGCTGCTAGTCCTTACCGGTCGATGTCGGACAACTCCTACAGCTCTCGTATGATCGTCTCGAACCGAATATTGACGTCGTTTTGACTGTCGCACCTGACATACGGATTGCGCCGCCGAGCCCCGAGCGGTGCGGAGCGAAGAAAGCGCTACAGCTGTGCTCGCTATTTCTGTCAAACAAGCATCTGTGGTGGCCGCCTGCTGTTATGTTTTCCAAACAGAGGTCATCGCAGCAACGGACCGTGCGTAAAGTTTGTTACTAAGTTTTTTTTTTCCCTGTGATAACCCATCAAAACACAGCAAAAAGCTCATGCGGGCCCGTCGCAATCTGCAGGTCGAGCGGACGATCCCAAGAGACTGAGTTTCGGAAGTCATACTCGACGTCGCGCAGCTGAGAGGCAAGTTACGGCCGTCGCATGCGTCTCTTGTACTGTCTCAATGCCACGTACAAGGAAAAGCACCTAAGATCCCTGTCTCATTCCTAGAACTCCCGCTTTACGCCCATTCCTCCCATCCCGAGACAGTGGGCCAAACAGCGTGCTCTGAGGAGAACGTGTTTGGTTGCAGCACGGAAGGTGTCCAAGGTATTTGACAATGCACCGTCGAAGAAGTAAAAAACCTGATTCTCATTGCATATGCCCGTAGTACCAGTTATCATATTTTTGATGGACAGTGGAGCTTTTACTCCGATAATCCTCGATGTTTTGCAATTGCTCTGAAGGGATCCTCGGAGCCACGACTTCATGCGATGACATCGAAGGCGGACTCAGATTCGTGCGCCAGATTACGCTTGTCCCCGCCCATGAGCAACGTCGACCTCGTGAAAGTCGGTCTTTCTGCGGCAAATCGCATCTACCAGCTCACACCGTATCGACAGGACGAATCTATACGATAATGACGCAATGCAATGAACATGTGGATAGTAGGTCTGTGTCACCTTTCTAGCTCGGTATGTCAGATTGGCGGCGTGCTGCAAAAGCTACCTTGTTTGTCGGCAACTGATCCGAACGCTCATTTGTGCAGTTCCTCTATATTCCGCTCTCCACTTACCCAGGCGGGCGTGGAGCGAAAATCAAACGGCGTGACTCGCCTACTCCACTGTACCGGTGGTAATTTACACCTAGATTCGCATACGTGAGCAATGGACTTCATACGAAGCATCTCTTGTTGCCACATTTCACATAGTCCATATGGAATGTCCCCGCGCAGACGGGCATGAGTGCGAGTCGGGTCCTGTGTCCTGACCCAGTGAGCACAGGCCGTGTCCGCTGACCTTGGCCCTCATCGATACCAGTCGATACCCCAGTGCGTCCCCATATTCTCAGCCTTACGAGTGTGTGTCACGGACCTGTCAGATCACCTCGCGCTTATGTCCGTTGCACCCACAAGTCTCGAAGCGCGAGCTAATGTCCGTAATGGAATGCTGTGAGCGTGCAATTGTACGTACCCGTACAACGACCCATGTGATCAGCGGAACCAAGCGCGTGACCCGTCGGCGTGTAGCTTTTCTTCCTTCCATTGCAGTCGTATGTCAGGACAGCGGTGCCCAGTCCGAAGACAAACATATCGACATCGTCCTTGTGACTTGGCAGACCGGAATACGTCCCCATGCACTGCTTGCTTAGGACATGTTAGTGTACCCGCCTGCGGAACTTCTCCGGAAAGCGTGAGTTTCTTCTCTCGTCTTTTCGTCCTCAGCGTAGCTGATCCTCGTATGTGCGCGGCCAAGTTTGGTGCGCGGCCTAGAGGGGGTAAACTCGTGACGTCGGTCGGATGCGAAGGAGCTGCACCGACCGGCCTGGGAATCTTTCTCAAGCACGTCCAAGATGCATAAATCACTCGTGCTACAAGCTCTCAAATTGCAATACCGAAGTACACTGTAGCATGCTGCCGTGACGGCAACGAACATCTAGCTCATTTTACGTTGCGAGGTTCAGCCAGTCCGGAAGTCTTTTAGCGGGAAATGGGATAGATGAAGCCTATAGAAATGTCTAAAAGGTTCACAGCTCGGAACACGGGTTTAAACAAGCTTGCGACGGGAGCATTGTGCACCGGAATAGTGCGTAACGCTACCATCGATTTGCTGCAATCCTTCAAAAGGTGAGCACGGAGTAAAGTCCGAGATCCCGGATTTTCAGCGCTTGTTGTGGCTGTGACCCTCAGGAATTGATATCCTTTACGGTAGAGATCATGCAGAATATCCTGTGCAAAGACGCGCTCTGTCTTCATGTGAGCTGCCCAGGCTGTGAAGCCCCAGAATAAGTATCTGGCGTTCTCCGTGACTATGCGATGGACGGATTGTACGGCGGAGAATTTTGAACGTTATTCGTGACTCGAGGGATCTAAGGATGACGGAGATAATACCAGCGCCACCCAGCATCGGGACTTGGGAAGTAGAGGGCATCGTATGAGATTTTTCACGTGTTACGACATGCTGCACGTTCAGTGGCAAGCTCGCAGTGTCACTTGTGTGCATCGCATTGCTGATCATCCCTGCAGGTCGATGGTGTTTGATCGTGGGAAAGGCATCGGGTGAGATTGTCACAGCTGGCACAGGCTACTTGGACGCCATTCTGCATCCGGGGCTCACAGTCAAGTCTACCGCCACCCAACGAGAATAACCTCTTCTGCTCTGCGCAGCGTGAAACAAGCGAAGGAACGCGCACGTGCTCACAACGCGGGGCCCCACGGGAGTCGCACGCGTCTTCCTGGTCTGCAATCATTGAACAGCGTCGTCTGGGGGCAGCTTCCTTTCGGTCGGTACTTCATCAGTAGCCCTCATTGGGCGCGGCTACCGTCCCACTGAATCATCTCCGTCAATAGGCCCTTTTCGTCCTTGTCTCCGTGTGGTCATTCGATGTCTAGTTCTTCCGTCACGAGTCCCCACAACGGACGTGGCAGCACGCGGTTCTCAAAGTTTGTACATCGCGTGCAAGATAAACTTGGTAAGAGGGACAAATCGAACCGTACGTCCTCCTAAAACATACCACGTTTTGCTTGTGACCACGATGATCACCTTTGTGTTTTGTCCTTTTGCCTGGGACAAACTGTACCTTTGTGTGTCTCTGTCCGGTCCGGCCACTGTCCTGCTTTGCATACTTGGCTGCTATATAACCTGACCTCTGCAATGCCCTTCCTCCTCACCAACGGTATCCCCTCTTCGACATGTTCTTCAAACCCCTCTTCCTCGCTGCCTTGGGCATTCTAGCTCACGCTACGCCACTCGCTTCGGCGTTGGGGTCCCAATGCTCTGCTCCATTGGGCTCTGGGGCCGCTGCCCCTGGTGATCCCTTCTGGATGCAGAACATTCAACATCAGGTACGCGCGTGTCGTCCGCATTGTGATGTGATAGTACGATTCATCGCACATTGACCACAGGGCGTCGCACCTTTCAACTCGGATGCTAGTACATACCAGGTTTTCCGCAACGTCAAGGATTTTGGTGCCAAGGGTGACGGCGTCACTGACGATACCGCTGCTATCAAGTTTGTACCTCCGTGTCGATATCCGTGCGGCACGATGTGCTGACCACGCGCAAACAGTTCTGCCATCTCCGCAGGTGCTCGGTGTAACCTAGGATGTCAATCGTCCACGACCTCCCCTGCCATCGTCTACTTCCCTCCCGGGTAAGCTGAAGTTCTCTTCGTAGTTGATCGTTTGCTAATGCGCCTGTTTCAGTACTTACGTGGTTTCTACTCCTCTGATCGCGCTTTACTACACTCAGCTCATTGGTGACGCTCGTACCCCGCCTACGCTCCGCGCTTCTGCAAGCTTCTCCGGTATGGCCGTGATCGGTAAGTTCTCGACACAATTTTCCGGATCTTGAACTAGTGCTCACATCTTCCTAGACGCTGACCCTTACATCCCCAACGGCGGTGGTGCACAATACTATGGTATGATCTAGCCGCATCTAGTGTCAAGCCCACTAATGACACATGACCTGCGTATAGTCAACCAGAACAACTTCTTCAGATCTGTGCGCAACTTCGTCATCGACCTTACGCAGATGCCAGCGTCGGCATCTGCTACAGGTCTTCACTGGCAGGTTTCTCAAGCAACTTCGCTCATGAACATCGTCGTGAACATGAGTACTGCTTCTGGGAATAACCATCAAGGTACGAACGATCGCCCTATAACCGCTCTCGATACAAACCTAAACACTCTTTTTGCAGGTATTTTCATGGAGAACGGAAGCGGCGGCTTTATGGGCGGTAAGTGGCTACACTCCCATTGATGTCACCGGAACTCAATAGGATCGGAAATAGATCTTGTCTTCAACGGAGGTATGTTGCGGACTTTTACAAGTGTACCGCTATGATCCTCAACTGTGTTCACAGGTAAATTCGGTATTTGGGTCGGCAACCAACAGTACGCAGTCATCTGCCCATTCCTATTCGATCGAGAAATCTCAATCTATATGACAGGTTCACTGTGCGCAACATCACTGTCAACAATGCCAACGTCGGTATGTATATGTTCAGCAGTTGGTATATGTCTCGATCACTGAAATTCGTCGAACAGCTATTGCATCGATCTGGAACTGGGGTCAGCTCTCCTGCCACTACTGTCAGGTTTGGTCATCTGACATATCCTATCCTTTTCAGGCTGGACTTTCCAGGGCGTCACGAGTGCGTTCCCTTCTTATCCTACTCCGCGAATCGTAATCGCTGACGCAATCCTGCAGTCAACAACTGCCAGATTGGTTTCCAGCTTACAACTGGCGGAACTACTGAGGCCGACCAAGTATGTCTTTTCCCTGCCGATGCGAGATCTCCTCCCTAACGGTCTCTGATCACAGACCGTTGGCGCAATCGCAGTCATTGACGCTACGGTTATCAACACTCCGGTCTTCATCCAGAATAGCCAGCCATCCAGCGCGCTCGCCGGCTCCCTTGTCCTCAACAATATTAACTTGCAGAACGTCCCTACCGCCGTCGAAGTTGCGAATGGCCAAAGTGTCCTCGCTGGCGGCACCACTACTATACAAAGCTGGGCCCAGGGCAACGTTTACACGGGTACGAGCTCCAGTTTGCAGTTCCAGAAGGCGAACGTCGCCGCTCCGACGAAGCCTTCGAACTTGTTGGACAGTGCAGGAAGGATCTTCGGCAGAAGTCATCCTCAGTGCGTGACGTTTTCACACTCGCGAAAGAACAACATTCTGATTTCTCGATCACCTCTTTGCTAGATATGAGAACTTCGCTGTTGACCAGTTCGTTAGCGTGAGGAGCCAGGGCGCCAAGGGCGATGGTGTCACAGACGATACCGCTGCTCTCCAGGCTGTGCTTAACAACGTGCGATAACATCACTCATCCCTTTTTTTCACTGTCTAACGGTATATCTTAGTTCTCTGGCTGCAAGATCATCTTCTTCGACGCTGGGTAAGCTTGACACATGCCATACAACTACACGTGTCTGACATGAATCTTCCGCAGTGTCTACAAAATCACCAACACGCTCCAGATTCCTGCAGGGACCCAGATGGTCGGCGAGGCGTGGTCTGTCATTATGGGCTCTGGCTCTGCATTCCAGAACCAGGACAGTCCGACCGTGATGGTTCAGGCTGGCGCACCTGGCTCGTCAGGCATCCTCGAGATTACCGACATCCTCTTCACCACCCAGGGACCCGGTAAGCGCTATTCCACGGGGCGCCAGTGCACTTCTCATGCCTTGCCAACCGATCGCTGATCCACGTTCACATCTAGCTCCGGGAGCAATCCTCGTCGAATGGAACGTCAACTCGCCGACTCAGGGAGGCGCGGGAATGTGGGACACGCACTTCCGGCTGGGTGGAGGTGCGTTGTGTGGCAATGAAGTTTGCAATCGGCTTGATAACTCACCTCGTGTTCAGCTGCTGGCACCAACCTTCAGTCTAACTGCCCTCAGGGCTCGGATTCGACTAGCTGCATGGCTGCTTTCCTCACCTTGCATTTGACTCCTCAATCCAACGCTTACCTCGAGGTTAGTTTTCATTTTGTGGCGAACCGGACGTGATGCTCATGTAGAATCGTTACAGGGTACCTGGTTGTGGACCGCGGATCACGATCTTGATGGAGGTGAAGAACTTGCGATCATGTCTGGTCGTGGACTCCTCTCCCAATCTCAGGGTCCTGTTTGGTTGATCGGTACTGCCGGTAAGTTACTGTCTTCCCCAGTAATGAATGTCTAACTGATCGTGCATCTAGTTGAGCATCACACGCTCTACCAGTACAACTTGGCCAATGCTGCTAACCACTACATGGGTCTGATTCAGACCGAGACTGTGAGCTCCATCCCGTAGATCGTGTAGGAACCGAATGATATTGACCTTCTCGCATAGCCTTACTACCAACCCGTCCCGGCCACCCCCAGTCCCTTCTCTATCAACTCTGCCTACAGCGATCCCAGCACTTCCGGCCAGCAGTCGGCTTGGGCACTCGCAGTTCAGAACTCGCAGAACATCATCGTCTTCGGCGCCGGCCTCTACAGCTTCTTCCAGAACTTCGGTCAGGCTTGCCTCGACAGCAACACCTGCCAGGACCAGATCGCCAACATTGACAACGAGTCCACCGTCTGGGTGTACAGTCTTTCGACGGTTGGTGTCAACCACCAGCTCACCATCGGAGGTACTGCTATCATCCCGCAGAGCCAAAACCCCAACGGGCTCCAGGTTCGTACTCCTCCCACTACGGTCTATAAGCTACGGACTGACCTGTGATCTTCATAGTCTACGGTTACCGCCTGGACCCGCTGAGCACCCGCTTACGACCATTCATGACTTGTGCGGTACGCTATTTAATGCATATCATCTCATTGCACTGTAGTTTAGCTCTGCATGCTCGCATTTGTACTACTAATTGTGTACTGTTAGTCATTGTTCTTCTGTAACACTATCCTTAATAATATGTACCCATCATATCATCCTATCGTGTGCTTTGAATGCCGAAACTCGTTGTACTGCCAGGTCTATACCTTCGACCTCGTCAATTGACGTACTCTTTGATAGTGATAATCTGAACGCGCAGTGCGCCCGTACGATCATATGTGCAAGCCTATTTCCCAAATTTAAACCATTCCGTTGCCATTTCTTGCCTCTGATGCATTTCTGAACTACGGCAATGTAAGTTTCCGGTTTCAGTAAGACTTCAGAGGCAGGGGCCCTTCGACATCGTGCAATATCATGGCGAGTAGTTAAGAATAAGCTCGACGACTTTCGGTAAGTCATTCACGAGGATTAAAATGTCTCCTGACATCACCCGCCGCTGAGCGCCAGCTACTATGCAGAACACAGGCTATATTCGGCAGGGTCGCGCAACATGATCCTTCCTACACTTCAAACATCTGATTCCTGGCACTGAGCATAGTATGTAACTGGTCGACGCACGAACGGAACTGTGAATCGATCTGTATTTTCCGGGAATGAAATGCGATCCTCAGCTTCAGACTTTTCAGGATCAAAGCGCCATTACTTCCAAACCGCCGATCTGCCCAAATTAGGCAGGCGTCGGGGTTGGTGGCGTCGCCCGAAAAAGCAGGCGCAATGTTTAAGATTTGAATGAATCGTAGCCGGAAGATCCGGAAGTATAAATAATTAGAACGGTCAATGCGTAGTACATTATGTGAACAATATTTATAGCCCGGGTGTATGGTTCAGATTGTGGTTGCGATATATTATGTCGTTGGGATGGGATCCGGCAGAATAGATGATGTATGGTGCTGCAACGGGGTTTAGAGACATATAGCACACATTGGATAGGATGCTCACGTGTATAGCCGAGACAATGTTAATTATTAAGCCTTGAACGGGCAATTTGGTGCATGGCCGCCTCGCCATCCGCAGTGGCAGCACTGGGGAGCGCTTTCGTTGCTGTTGATTACGGACGAACCGTTTGGACCGCTGTTATTGGACGTAGGCGACATCATTACTGCGGAAGAAAAAGCCGGAGACATTGAATGAGCAGTGATCATGGTAGAGCCAGCCATGACTATTAGTGTTAATCGGTGTATATGTGCGGGGCAATTGAACAAGGGGATATTACGAGAAAGATTGTACGCAGGTGTCGGGTTTATAGAACGCGAAGGACAGTATGAGAGCCGGAAGGGGAGAAAATATATGTGGCGGGGACTGGGAGTTGCAGCTCCTCTTATATGCATATGCACAGCGGACAAAAAGAGGTGCATTTCTATGACAGCTGGGGCTATAGGCCGCGATTCACATGAACCACAACGAAGGGCCCATGCTGCGTGCCGACCAGTATCATACATGGCCGTCTGTAAAAGCAACATCCAGGCCGCATAACGGTGGGAAGTACTGTCTCCAGATACAGAGGTCCAAGCAAGCAGATTTGCATTCCTACCGTCCGCCACAGCGTCTGGACGTGCGGGACAGTGCCTAGGAGGCTGACAGCATCAGACGTGACGAAGCAGATGGATTATACCGACATCTGCAAGATGTTTAGACAATTCATGAAGACGTTATGGCAGGATATATAGATTCGGCAGGATATGTAGAGAAATACGCAAATGAAGCAGATGAGTCGTAGGATATCATCCTTCGTAAATCCTGACCCCTCCCTTACCCCACTTCTCCAAAACCGCCTTCCCGGCACCCGTCGGTTGAGTAAAAGCCACTTCGCCCTTGGCCGGATCAAGCGGGCAGCCTAGAATAAACTGCTTGGCGGCCACAGAAAGCAGCCGCGAGGCGATACCGAGCCGTCGATGTGAGGAGGACACGAATAGACGAGGGATACCCATAGGGGTAGGCAGTGGTGTTGGATGTACATAGAGATTAGATGAGGCATCCACGGGTATCAAAGCGGGACAGTGCCCTCCGCTCGTCTTCGAACGGCTCAGATCTGGCGGCTCGTTCTCTGCATCATCAGAAAGAACAGACGACGATGAATGTTGGGTCGTCCTTGCGGTGTCATGCGCCGAAACGTCTTCTGGAGACGCTATTTCCATGGCAGTAGTTATCCGTTGGGCTATGACACAACCTACAATTTTCTCTCGATGGGAAGAAGACGACGAGGTAGGCGAAGGTAAGAGAAACAGGTAGACTTTGGAGGCATGGAGAACTTCGGATGGGAGAGGCGGAGACGACAGCGTAAGATTGATTGTATCGAGGAGAGTCGACAGCTACAAAAGCAACTTGAGCTACACAAGTCCTTAAGTGAACGAAGTGAGGTCCATACCTTCGCCCCAATTTTGCCGGTGACATCGGCTCGAAAACAAACAATGCGACCCTTGCTTCCGTTCTTCAGTTTTACGCTGGACGAAAGCTCCTCGACATCAGCTTTCTGAGAGTCTCGCTCCTCCTCTTTGCCCCACTCCAACCCTCGTTGAACTCTGGCGCAGTGAGTCTTATGGAGTAATTCATCGTCGGGTGCGCCTCTGGTGTATGTCAAATCACATATCGAACATGTGCGCAAGACGGTGGTATCCAAAGAAAAGTGGAGCTGAGTAAGCTGTTTCTGGCTGGTGTCCTTCTCCTTGCCCTTCGCTTTACTCTTGCAGAAGGAAGATTTGGTCGATCTCAAGGGTAAGAAGGTCGTAGATTTTGATGGAAACGTAAGGCATGTTTTCTTGCGTGGCGGTGTATTATGAAGCGATGAATCCTCGGCTAGAGGTCGCTTGTGGGTGCGTGGAGTTGACGGTGGAGAGGAGGCCAGGTCTGATGGAGGAGGTGACGACGACGTCGTAGGGATTGAGCGAGAACCATATGTACGCTTTATGCTCGCAGTCATAGTAGTAGTCTGCAGATTTGAGACGGACTAGTGACGGCAAGAGGACAAGGAGACGAGCGTGGAAGCGCGGGTTCAGAATCAACGCGCGGTGCGCGTTTTGTCACGTGACCATGTCGCTGACCAATCATATTTGCAGACTTCTCAGCGGGTAACATTGACGACTAGTGTGCCGATGAAAACTAGGGGGTTCTTACATCGGGAAAAAAGCAAACGCCTTGTCGGCCCATGCCGTGCAATATAAACCCCGGATTCGAACGCCAGTCAATATATGTCTTCGCCGGTATGTCAATCGCTGGCCATCAATGCCATGAGCATATATTGGTCCTTTCGTCCTTGCCAAGTCTCACCAGTCTGCCCGTGATTGGCATGGTTTAGCGTACCGACGAGGTTTGTATTGTCATGTATTGTGCAGATATTCTTGTAAAGCTCGGGATACACTGGCCAGTATTATAATTGCACGAGCACCCAGCCAGAGCAGTTCACACCGAAAAATACAGGGAAAATCTTGATTTATTCGGAGCTATGCTACAGTATATTGTACAGGTGTATACACAAACAAGCGAATAACTACGCTGTATGATCGTGAAACATACGCTGTCGCATCATGCTTCTATCACATATAACTGTGTTCATCAATGCGGGTGCTGATAGCAGTCTGAAGCAATACTTACTGATGAACCAAGTTATTGATCCTTGTCCGGTACGAAGAGGTATAGAAAGATGCCTAAGGTCCACATGAATTACTTTAATCCTGGGCAATGACGACAAGACTCACCAAGAGGCAAACACTGATAGGCTGCTAGAGCATTTCAATCGTTGAGTGAGACGCTTCGGAAAAGCTAAAGGCAGCTACGTACCAAAGCCATGTCTAGAGAGATGATGCAAGTGAGGGGGAAAGATGTGTTGGCGTACGGAAGGTGATAGCGTCCTGTTTTATATTTCCTGTATGTCCGCGAAGTCCAAGGTATGACAGAGAACGAACTTGCTGTTGCTCGCTTTCGGACATCTTACTGCTTTAGGTATGATCTAGAGGAGCCTTCCTCCATTAGGGTTTACCGGCTGATGGGAACGCCGCCACGGGCCGGAAGCGCTCCAGCTTCGCCTTTCTACTTTCGAGGTGGCAAACCTGCATGTGGCCGTTGAACATACCTCATTCCTGCACATAGTCAGAGTAGCAATACACCTATTTGAGTTGATTAAGAGGGACCTGAAGCATTGAATTGTGCTTCAGACTAAGTAGATTGATGTATCCTGTAGGGTGAGCTATCGCAAGTGCTCGCCGGCGGTCCCAATGGCCGCCTTCGCATATATTTGCTACCGGTGTGACGAAAGCTCACAATCTAATACCATTGAATCTATGCTACCACCAGTCTTCTGAGGCATGGCAAGCGAAGACCATGCCCTGCCGAGCTCTTGTCAAGGACCGGCATACCGTTTGTGGCCTGCATTGCGCGCTATTGGGCGGCAATCAAACGGCGCACTGCGAAGCGCTTCCAAAGTCAGACAAACGCCAGAAGCGCTTATATACTTTTTGCATTTTTCCCGATGTAGCACGGTGTTATTAACTTAGTTATTAACATGTTATTAACATTGCTAATAACTCGGGCCGTAAAACTCCATGCTAAAAACTCTATAGGTTGCTAAAAACTCGGACCTTCAACGTAGACTACAATGACAGTTAAACTGCTTATAATGAGTATAGTATCTTGTTTATAGCCATAATAGACACGAGTTGAAGAGACCGAACAACGTCTGATTGACCGCGCGCCGAGTCAGCCATCAAATCTTCCAGTACTGACAAAGAAGCGCCTCGTTCGCGATGGCGATGAGGAGAACAGCGAAGGCAGCGGTTCAGAGTCAGATCCGGGAGAGGAAACAGTGGTATTTGACTCCAGTGAGAGTGAAGATGATGTTGAACCAAATGATGATGACGACGAAGACAGTGAGGAGCTTTCCCAAGCTTACAGCGCAGACGAGGTAGCCGACCTGAGCTCGCTCACATTGCGAGACTTTCTTTCTGTGACACCACTGGTTGGTCCCAGCACTCAGCGGTTAACGCGACCTCTTCCACCTGCACGTACGGCACCGTCTGGACCGAGAACAGTTGTCTGCAAGATGTAGAAAGGGCAGCAGATTGCGCGGAGAGGTTGAGCGGCGATGGGCGCCTATATTTGCTAAAAACTAGTTATTAACATGCTAATAACCCCTGCTAATAACCCTGTTTTGGGCACACGTGTTAATAACTATGCTAAAAACTCTGAGGGAGTTTTCATCGGCACGCTATTGACGACCGTCCAGACAGCGTTTGCTGACATCGGGAAAAACCCCGCAATATTTTACGCGCTTGCACGACGGTAAAATCTGGTGCAAGCATCTCGCGAAGCCGTACAATGCTCGCGAGCCGTAAAATGCTCGTTTCGTAAGTACACCGTTGACGAGCACGTTGCGACGGTGATATCAACCGCACGCGAGCGCACAGAATATCGTACCCTCGTATAATATCTTGTCGCCCGACGTCAATCCCGCCCGCCATGCGCCAGCACCCCGCCCCGCCTTCTGAACAATCCTGTTTTTTGCACAATAATAGAAAATATAACTCAATATTCAATATTTAATGGTAATACTGTAATATATATTTACAAATGGAGCTTTAGAAAATTCTATGCTACCACTGTACGAATAACTGAGACTCCTGCCACCGCGAGACCTTGCCTAGTGTACCGCTTTATCTCGACTACTGCCGGTGCACGGCCAGAACAGAGCTACAGTTGGAGCACTGTCTATATGCGTGAAAGCCGTCTTTAAGTCAGTGACATTGTTTGATAATGAGAGTATGATATCTTACCTTCGGGCTTCTATCATATGCACTCAGGTCAGCCAGCCATCCGCATTGACAATAGACCATGACACTCAAACCTTCGTCATCGAGCTGCAGGCAGCCAGTCAATGTGACATGTTGAAATGCTAACACAGATCGTCCAGGTTAGATTAGACAGACAAACAGCATAGAAGGAGAACTGCAGGAGTTGTTTGTGGACGTGGAGGTCGAGGGGAGAGAGGAAACGATGAGAGTACGCGCAAGCGGACCCTATTTGACTGTTAGTGCAGTCAGGTGACTCTTCAATACGTACCTCATGCAGTATATCATTCTTGCCGTCCATTCCGTGCGCTGTGTCCCGACGTCGGCTTACTAAATGCAGGCAATCAGTATGTTTCAGCTGGTGATAGACGACGGTGTCCAATGGTTTGGAGTTAGCTGACTTTGAACGTGACGGCGTCGGCGATAGACGCATCTAGAGAACGTATCAGCAAAGCTAGCGGTGCTTCATTGCTCGCGTTAGGATGGGAATCGGGGCTGCCGAAAGGACCGCGTACATAGGGACGTGCGTGAAAAGGAGCACATAATACTGTAAATGTACACAGCGAGAAGAGCACAGACAAAATATCACTCAGCTGTGTCTTGGAGAGCGTAAACCGGCGTGGTGGCAGCGGGAGTACCGACTCGGATGATAGCAGGGGCAAGGTGAGTAGACGCTAGCAAAGCTCGGCGGATCATATGAGTGCGTGCCATCGACAAGATACTGGTGCCATAGCCATGCACGGACCTTGTAAACCCCTTACAACAGATAAAATGGGTGCGACCTTGTTGCAAGTGTTACAATGCCCTGCCGATCTTGCGATCACAGCACGAGCGACGCATAAGCCTGGTAAAATCTGACGCCCACGTGCAAGACGCGCGATCCGTGCAATCTAAACGGATTTTTCCCGATGGAAAGATTCGGGATAGACGACCGTTGCTGGACCTTGAACATTACCTCGAAGTCTTAACCTCGCAGAGAAAACTTGTCTTTGTTTCAATGATACACCGCGTTGCTGCTCGGAATCATTATGCTTAGGAGATGTTTTACATTCCGTTCAATCAATGACATACATGCGATACTAGTAGTAGTACATTCTGCAGAGCAGCTCCAGACATATTCCATCACTGAAATCCAGACAGTCCATCCACAACGCACTGAGATAAAAGGAGTATGTACACGTTCCATATGATTTGAAGCATGTTAAAGCATTTTGCGGTCGAACCTAGCTCATTTTGACTCGTTGCCGCCAGACTGGTATACGTCTAGTCCTCTTACAACCTGAGCGATTCAGGAGTCTAAACAGTTAGGGTTTCCTCCGATGACGCCCCTGTCTGTGACTGCAAATTACTTGAGGGAGGAACGAAAACCTGCGATTATGATGAGCAACACTGTGAACGACAGTAGTTTTATGTACTACTCACCCGCTTCTTGATCCCGCCATCGAACGGCAGTCGTGTTATGCCGCCGCTGAGCCATGCATCAACTTCAGCAGCAGCTCCGCGACCCTCGCTTTTCATTCACAGACAAGACTTCGTGAGCATTCAATTTACGGAAACGTGTGTCAAAAGAAACACACCTGATGCCCCAGACTATCAACGACTGTCCACGACGGCAGTCCCCTGCAGCGAAGACACCCTCCACATTCGTAGAGTACTTCTTATTTGGAGTTTGGATATTAGACCTCGCATCCTGCTTCACGCTGAGCGCTTTGATGACGTCAGACTCGGGCCCCAGGAAACCAAGAGCAAGCATGACGAGTTGAGCAGGGAAGAACTTTTCTGATCCAGGCACTTCCTCCATCTTCCAGCGGCCGCCACTGTCCTTGGTCCATTCGACACGTACTGCAGCAAGCGTGTTAGGTAGCAGAAGTAGGTCAGACGACTAAGGGAGCATACCAGTGTTGAGGCCCGAGAGATTGCCTTCAGCGTCAACAACGAAGTCCTTCGTGGAGATACAGTATTCACGAGGATCTGAGATAACCTTCAGTACGATAACGATGAAACTTTCATATCAAACTTACCATTGCCGAAGTGTGCTGCAACTTCAGTGTGCCCATAGTCAGTGCGGAAAATTCTGGATGTTGGGTGTAAGGGTTCTGTGCTTAAGTGAAAGTAGGGTAATCGACGTACCTGGGCCACTGAGGCCAAGGGTTATCCCGTCCACGAGCAGCCGGGGGCTTTGGCAGCAATTCGAAATTGGTGACAGATTTCGCACCGTGGCGCATTGCGGTACCAATACAATCGTTTCCAGTGTCACCTCCGCCGATGACGATTACGTCCTTCCCCTTCGCGCTGATGTACTTGCTATCTTGAAGGTCGGAATCAAGGAGGGACTTCGTGTTCATCTAACACGACGCATCAATCTGGAGCGCGAGTGCAACAGACTGAATGGGCTCACCTGCAAGTACTCCATGGCGAAGTGAATGCCATTACCTTCGCGGCCAGGTATCTTCAAATCACGGGGCCATGTTGCACCAGTGCAAATGACGATTGCATCGTTTTGCGCACGCAATTCGTTTACATCAATGTCCTTGCCTACGTGAGCATTCGGCACGAAGGTCTAGACGACACCGATCGGTCAATCAAGTTGAATACAGTCTATCAAGCAAACTCACCACGCCCTCTGCAGCCATCAGATCAATACGTCGCTGCACGATATTCTTGTCTAGCTTCATGCTAGATGACGTAACATCAGCAGCAGTGAAACACGATGTTAGGAGTATACTTACTTCGGAATACCATACATGAGCAGCCCGCCCATACGATCGTTGCGATCATAGACAGTGACTGAATGTCCAGCTTTATTCAACTGATCTGCGCATGCAAGACCGGCGGGACCGGAACCAATGACAGCGATTTTACGTCCAGTGCGGAACTGGGGAGGGTTCGGAGCCATCCAACCCATCTCGAATCCCTGGGAGGTGATAAATGTCAGGGCGTGCAGTATTGGCAACAACGGAGGAGACACCCCAAACCTTGTCGATAATGGCACATTCAATACTCTTGATACCAACGGGCTGCTCATTAATCCCGAGAACGCAAGCACCCTCACATGGTGCAGGACACACACGACCTGTGAACTCTGGGAAGTTATTTGTCATAAGGAGACGGTTGAGTGCATCCTGCCACTGTCCCTTGAAGACTAGGTCGTTCCACTTCGGAATGATATTGGAGATTGGACAGCCAGTGTCGGACTGGCAGAACGGAACCCCACAATCCATGCAGCGCGCCGATTGATAACTCAACTCCGACTCTGCAAGACGATGCGAGATTTCCTTCCAGTCCTTGACACGCTTCCGCGGTGGACGGTAAGTCTCCGTCAGCCTCTTGTATTTCATGAAGCCACGCGTCTTATCAAGCTTCTTCATGCGTTGCTTGTTCGTGGCATCATCCAGGAGGGAATCCTCAAGGTCGCCCACAGCGGGCTCTAGGCGAGCCTTTGAAGGTGAGCGGCTCGTGTGAGAGGAGGAAGATATTGCCCTGCTTGAGCGTAAGACGTCTTCCAGGTCTTCCGAAGCGAGATCCACCTGACTCGCTGTGCGAGAGGGCACTAGATCTATCACACTTTGACGCATCTTCTCCTCCTTGGCCTTCGCGACTTCCTCCTCCAGAACACGTTTATAGTCATATGGCATGACGCGGACAAACAACGGAAGGAGGTGATGAAAGTCATGAAGTACACGGTCGGCAACCTCAGAACCCGTATAATGGCGGTGGTCTTCGATGAGTCCACGCAGTTCGGCAATTTCCTTCGGGTCAGTGACCTTCCCGAGTTCCACCATCTCCTGGTTGACCTTCGAAGCAAAGGTGTGGGCAGTGTCTAGGACATATGCGATACCGCCGCTCATTCCAGCAGCGAAGTTACGTCCAGTGCTTCCAAGAACCACCACACGACCACCGGTCATGTACTCACACCCGTGATCTCCTGTACCCTCGACGACGGCATTCGCGCCGGAGTTTCGGACTGCAAAGCGTTCAGCAGCGACGCCCCGGATGAACGCCTCACCCGACGTAGCACCGTACAAGCATACGTTGCCAATGATAATATTCTCCTCCGCCTTGAACTTGGACTGCTTTGGCGGATATACGATGAGACGACCACCGGACAGGCCCTTCCCAACATAGTCATTGGCATCTCCCTCTAGCTCGATGGTGATACCTGGAGCAAGGAATGCACCGAGTGATTGCCCAGCGGAACCCTTCATGCTGATGTGAATAGTGTCCTTCGGAAGACCTTCTTCGCCGTACATCTTAGAAACTCGGTAGGAGAGAGAAGTGCCGAGTGCACGATCAGTGTTTGTAACGTCGCAGTCGATATGAACAGGTAGGCCTTTGGTAAGAGCGGGCTCAGAGTCGTCAATGAATTTGTTGTCGAGACGAATATAGAGTTTATGGTCTTGCGCACGGACGCGGTAGGTCGCAGCACCAGGTCTCATCTGCCAAGCAGGCTTGAGGATGGCGGACAAGTCAAGGTGTGCTGTCTTAGGGGTACGGCGCTTCTCGTCGACCTTGAGCATGTCGGCACGGCCTACCATCTCGTTAATAGTGCGGAAACCCAGTTTCGCCATGACGCGCCGCAAGTCCTCTGCAAGGTAGTAGAAGAAGTTGATGACCTGTTCAGGCTGCCCAGCAAACTTCGCGCGAAGCTGAGGATCCTGCGTTGCAATTCCGACGGGACAAGTGTTGACTGAAGCGCTCGTTAGCGGCACGTAAACAGATGGCTCGTGAAAGCTGGACTTACGGTGGCATTTCCTCATCATGATACACCCCATAGCGATGAGAGGCGTAGTAGCGAAGCCCCACTCCTCGGCGCGAGCATACACGCGATCGCGATGTCACGGCCGGTACGAACTTGCCCGTCCGTTTGAACGGTGACGCGTCCGCGCAAATCGTTGAGAACCAGTGTCTGATGCGTCTCTGCCAAACCCAATTCCCAGGGAAGACCGGCATGTTTAATTCCAGTCCAACGAGAGGCGCCAGTACCACCATCATGACCAGAGATGAGAATGTGGTCCGCCTTCGCCTTCGCAACGCCGCTGGCGACGATGCCAACCCCGACCTCCGACACAAGCTTTACGGACACACGAGCACGAGGATTTGAGCACTTCAAGTCGTAGATAAGTTGCTTCAGATCCTCGATAGAGTAGATGTCGTGGTGGGGCGGAGGGGAGATTAGACCAACACCTGCGGTCGAATGGCGAGTACGAGCAATGGATGTGGAGACCTTGTGACCAGGAAGCTCGCCGCCTTCGCCCGGTTTGGCCCCTTGAGCCATTTTGATCTGCAGCTCATCGGCATCCGCGAGATAGTTCGACGTAACACCGAAGCGGCCTGAAGCCACCTGCTTGATGGCAGAGCGCATGGTATCGCCATTAGGCAATACCTGGGAACGTTCCGCATCTTCACCACCCTCGCCAGTGTTTGACTTACCACCCAGCCTGTTCATAGCGATAGCCAACGTCGAGTGGGCTTCCATGGAAATGGAGCCATATGACATCGCACCGGTGACGAAACGACGAACGATCTCATTCCATGGTTCGACCTGCTCAATTGGAATCGGAGTGGCACTCTCAAAGCGGAAGTCGAGAAGGCCCCGGAGATGAATAGCCTTTGCCTGTTCATTGGCATTAGCCGCATATGCGTCGTAAGCCTTCTGGTTCTTCTCCCTGACGGCATCTTGGAGATAAGCGATGCCAGCGGGATCGTTGATGTGTGCTTCTCCCCCAGACCGCCAGTGATACTCCCCTGATTCCGGCATGCCTGGGGGAACGATAGTCTCACGAGAAGGCCATCCACGTTCATGCATCTCGAACGCGTCCATGGCAAGGAGATCGAAAGTAGCACCTTGCACACGGCTCGCAGTTCCGGTGAAGCAAATTTCAATGACCTCAGCATGCAAGCCGAGGGCCTCGAAGATCTGAGCACCCTTGTACGACGGTAGGGTAGATATGCCCATCTTGGACATGACCTTCAAGATCCCTCCATCAACCGAATGACGGTAGTTATCGATGAGCTCATCAGAAGTCTTGCCATCTTTCACTCTGTCAGAGAGGTAAGCACGTGAAGACGAAACGAAAAGAGGTTGCGCCTTACAATCCTTCCCGACATATCTTGTGAATAGTCTCCATAATTAACCACGGACAGATCGCATCTGCGCCATAGCCCAAGAGCACGCACAGATGTTGGACCTCACGAGCCTCTCCAGTCTCAATCATTAGCGCGACTTTAGCACGCTTCTTGTGCGACACGAGGTGGTGATGAACACCACCGCAAGCCACGAGCGCAGACAGAGGGACGCGCTGTAGTCCTATCTCGCGGTCGGACAAGATGATAACCTTGATACCGTCTTCAATAGCTTGCATCGCCTCGCTCTGAACTCGCTCTAATGCGAGTCTATAGCCTGGAAGGCCTTGCTCCTTAGGGAAGGTGATGTCAATAGTACGCGAAGGCCACGTAGGATACGCGCGACTCAAATTCTTCATGGCATTCATCTCCTCAATGGAGAGGATAGGTGAGGTGAGAAGGATACGGTGGCACTGCTCCGGCTTCATTTCTAACAGGTTCCCTTCCGGACCGACGTAAGCCTCGAGTGACATAACGATGGCCTCGCGGATGGGATCGATGGGAGGGTTCGTAACCTGAGCGAAAAGCTGCCTGAAATAGTCGTAAATGAGCCTCGGTTGAGTGGAGATGCAGGCCAGCGGGGCGTCGTTCCCCATGGAACCCAGAGCTTCCTTGCCGTCAGTGACCATGGGAAGCATGAGCAAGCTAAGTTGCTCGACGGTGTATCCAAATGCGAGAAGCTTAGGATCTGTGCTGAGGGTATAGTCGTCGATAGAAGGTGTCACTGACTGGGTGCGCATGACACGCTTAACGATATTGGGGACCTTGAGCATGTTTGTCTCGATCCAAGACGCGAAGTTCTGTTTGCGCGCGGTGTTACGCTTAAGCTCCTTGTCGTCAACAATTCGGCCTTCCCCCGTATCCACAAGTAGCATACGACCGGGTTTGAGACGGCCCTTAGACACGACCTTCTCCGGTGGAATGTACACTGCGCCAACTTCAGAGGCGCATACAATGATGTCCTCGCTGGTAACGACATATCTGCAGGGACGGAGACCGTTACGGTCAAGGTTGGCACCGCAGTAGCGGCCATCGCTGAAAGCGAAAAGAGCGGGACCATCCCAGGGTTCCTGAAGGCAAGCGGCCCACTGGTAGAAAGCCTTCTTCTCAGGCTCCATGATCTCATTGCCCTGCCATGCTTCCGGAATGAGCATCATGATCGCCTCGGGAAGCGTCAACACGCCATTGACAACGAGCAGTTCAAGAACGTTGTCGAACGCTGCGGAGTCAGAGCCGCCTGACTCGATAATAGGGTATAGGAGATCAAGCTGCTCGCCGAAGAGGGACGACGATAGAACGCCCTCACGAGCGCGCATCCAGTTCTTATTTCCTCTCACGGTATTGATTTCACCTGGCCCCGGGTATGAGATGAATGTCATCGTACGATATACCATGAGCAACTCTTACCGTTGTGAGCAGCCCATCTCATGGGCTGAGCACGGTCCCAGCTCGGGAAAGTGTTCGTTGAGAATCGGGAATGTACAAGCGAAAAATGAGAGCGATACAAGACATGGTTGAGGTCGTGATAGTAGTTGTATACTTGAGGAGGTGTGAGCTGTCCTTTATAGACGATGTTCTTCGAGGACAATGAACAAACATAGAATCCCTTCGCAAGGGTACTATACGGTAGGAATAGTGGTCAGCATACAGGTTTACGTAGAAAAATGGTTACATACATGCTATGAGTCGCGTGCTTGCGAAGGACGTAGAGTTGACGTTCGAAATATTTAGCATCGAACGGACCACCTCTTGGAGTATTTCCTTCGCCATAAGACGACAAAGAAACTATGAAGGGTTGCAAGATGGCAGGTTCCTTACTCGCCGCGGCGGGACCAAGAATGGTTCCATCGGAAGGCACTTCTCTCCAGCCCAACACACGAAGACCGAGCTCTCCAGCAATCTTGGAGAACACTGCCTGCTGCCTTTGGAGTCCTACAGGATCGTTCGCCTTAAAGAAAACATTCCCGACACCATACTGACCAGCTTCTGGTAGTTCGCAACCTATGTCCCGCTCGGCCTCGCGCTTGAAGAAGAGGTGTGGAATGCCTGTCATAACTCCCGCGCCATCACCGTCACGACTATCAGCTCCTACAGCACCCCGATGTGTCATGGCACACAGGAGTTGTCTTGCATCGGATACGATCTTGTGGGATTGTTCACCCTTGATATGGCAGATAAAGCCTACACCACAGGCATCTTTCTCGTATTCATTCTGATAGAGACCTTGGCTGGCAGGAAGAGAGCCGGCCCATGAGCTTGGATCGCGCTCGACAGCGTCGAAGCCATTCCGCGTGTAGTCCTCTGCCTCTGAATCGATGTCCTGTAGATTTGGACGAGCAGAGGGGTATTCAGCGGCCATAGAACGAGAGATTGGGACCTGGTTTCTGGGTCAAAGAAAGACACCAAGAAAGAGCCCGTATGCAGATGGAGGTCAAGAAATGAAACGAGAAAGGAAAACTTTGAAGCCCCTCCGTGCCTTGAGTTGCCTGAGTCACTTCCCGCCCAAGAGTGCATCCGGCACATGCCCCGGCCTCCCAAAGAACGCGGTCCGAGGCTTTATTATCTGAGCGCCTAGTTGGCCCTGCCCAATAGAAATACATGTTTATCGAATTGATTGGT
>JANHOG010000132.1:0-25223 GCA_027627325.1 Phlebia brevispora
GCTTCCGTGGGTTGTGTTAATAGGCATAGGGAACACGTCACGCGCGCGCGACAGTCGGCGGGAGATCGCTTTGGAGATCGACTGCTTCGGCACGCAGTACTGCTGGGTGACGGAGGGTAGCTCCTCCACGTCACCGGGGGTGACCGCCGCGATGGCACTTGATGCTAATGAATCAGCGCTCCCTGTTTCGGGTTGATAGCGCGCATCAAGTTGGTAGAATGCTGGTCTCGTAAGCACGATGGATGATGACCGCGATGGACGTGTTGACGACGGCTGAGAGTCGCTGGACGGTCCGTCGACAGGCTGCCCGAAACGAGATATGGATACGCTCGTCCGTCGCCGCTCTCGGGAGGCCCTGATTGTGGAGGTGTTAGTGTTCGGAATGACCTCGTCTGCTACCTCTTGCGCCGTAGGACGCCCCTCGGCCTCTGCCTCGAGTCTCTCGCGCTCCTCTTCTTCCCGCGCGCGCTGTGCACTCTCCTCTTCTAGTCGTCTGAATATCTGTGGGGTAAACCGTGTCAGGAACCGAGGCGGTCAAGCGCAGGGGACAACAAAAATACGTACGTGCTCAAACATGTCCGTGTGCGGTCCGGTGGATAGTACGGTGGTCATGGTCGCGATAGAGGACGACGAGGACTTCAGAGAAAGCTTGGAGAACGATGAGGATGTGGTGGCAGACCAAGCGAGAGAACGGGACGACGACGAGGAGATGTTTGAGGTGATGGACGACGTGATGGGCAACGTGATGGGCAGATGAAAGATGCTCAGCGTAGTCACGGTCGAGGACGATGCAGACGGTGGTGGCGGTTGAGGTAGAGGATGGAGAATGGGCTGTGGAGGTGAGAGCGGAGGACTATAAGGGAATAACGAGGTTGGAGAGAACATCTTGGTGGAAGCTACCCTTTCTAGCGGTTCTGATGTTCGAGAAGCGCGCGAAATAGAAACGCACACCAAGATTATTTATTTTTACGGCAACCCCCAAATAAGGGCATATCCTTCCTTTGGAAAAGCTTCCGCGCCTGGCTCCTTCCTTTTGCGTGTTTAAGCGCACAGGGCGCCTAGGCCTTGGAGGGATCTCTCAGTCCGCCCAATCCTCCAGTTCCCCGTTACTCGCTTATAGCTTGCTTATTCTCTTGTCGCGGTAAGTCGTAACAAGGCCAAAACAAATTCTGTCTCACTTCGAGCCCTCTAGGCTGTGTCTTTCTGTGTCCTAGATTTCGCTTTTAACCTCTCCATCGGTCGCATCCTGCTGCACTCGTCTCTGCCGCGCTCCTCTCCGCGGAATTGGAACTACTCGTCCTAGTGGGCGCACTTTTTCACCAATTATCCGGTGCAGTTGCCCTCAGCATTCACCAGATCACACCGCCTTGCGTTAGCGGACATCTAGCGGACAGCGATCGTGCCGGCCTCCTCTTTTTGCACCCTCTGCTGCACGTTCGATCACTCCCGATATGAGCACCCGGTACATAGCAGAGATCATCTACACGATAGCTACCATCTCTCTAGGCATGCACCTATTGTCCCACAGGAAGGAGGTCGAGGATCAGCGCGCGTATTTCACGGCCCGTATCGCTCTCTTGGAGGACACAGCGACTCGCCTGCGGACGGGCGTTCACGTGCCAGAATCCGATTTCGAGCTGATACAGAAGCTTACCCGAGAACCAACTACCAATCGTGCCGCAGCCAGAGGCATTGAGCCAAATGAAGAGATCGGCTGGAGGGACGTCCTACTAGGCCGAAAGGACCAAGGTGCGTCGGATAAGTGGGAAAAACAAGACTGGGAAAAAGGTCTGTTTTTAAGCTCGCTACGGTTCTGAAACCTTACTCAATTCTTCCCGTACGCGACATTAGTGAAGAAGGCAGTGGAAAGTCCCTAATACCTGGATACGCTACCCCCGCGGACATGCTGCAGATGATCGCATATCGTTGCAATTCGGTAAAATATACCCTTCAAGAGGATGCCCTAAATTTATATTACTTCATGTGTTCTCGTCGATACTTCAGAGCTCGGGTGCCCAGCGTAGATGCATCTGCAACACCCCCTTCCGCCTCATTTGCGACCAATCAGCAAGCAAAACATGAAGCAGTGCGCTTCCATGATGTATCACTGGCATCATCTCGCTCGAGTGACGAGCTGATATGTCCTCCACTGCTGGCACCGTAAGGTCTCAAGCTGCCGGCCCTGATCAGGTACCAAGTAAGAGGAAATATCCGTGAAACTGGGACGAATGTTCCCAAAGAATCCATGTGTACCTGATTGCGCACAACTATGCAGTACGTATAATGGGATTGGCCAGTATCCATATGCAGTGCTGCACCCTCATGATAGTGTGCCTGTCAATGTACGGAGCTATGCGAATTGTAAGTGCGAGGCTTCTCCTATCGGGTCCGAGGACTGCAGCTTCTGCCGTTTACTACAACGTTCGTACTCACGCCTTGACGAGTGCGTGCATGTGCTTCAAATCCAATGCATTCGTCCCTTTCGGCCTAGTTATCGGCTGCGTTCCCATGTCCAGGACGTTGATAACATCCAGGTCGCATGCACAACAAGATCAACAACATTTGATTCCAAACCACTGTTCACTCTCGCTCCGGATCGTTCCCCCACACACGCATGTAGAGTCTTCCAGCCGGGCCTACACCATTTGATATCCCATCAGCGAGTCCCGGGCCGTCTGGTCTTGCGCCAATAGCTATCGTTCTCGCTACACGGCAGAGCTGCTTTCGCCGTCCTCAAGACAAGGGCATCCTGTTCTGTCCCACTCTTTAACAATCTTCATATCTCTCTGCCATGTCGCGGCATTCCCCACGATGTTTTCCATCTCCACCTCTCGGCATTCAACGTGATACCCTGAAATGCTGGTCTGTCGCCTAGTCCGACAGATCTCGGGGTGTGGGCCCAATGTGGGTCTGAAGCTTGGACGTATGCGCTCATTCTCCCCTCCAAGCCCCTCGCCACGGGTGCCGGTCAGGCTCCAGTCTGCTCGGGTAGCCTCCAATGGCAACCTCTACTTCCTTGGCGAGAAGACCAATATTAAGCTTTCTCCTGCGTATGACCCGCTTGTACCGAGGAGGCCGTCTGTACTATCTCCCACTGCGAAGTCGCGCATGATGTCACAAGGCAGTCGATGCAGACGGCGCACTTCCGCGCATAAAATGTTCATGGTGCGTGTGCTCCGAGAGCTGGCGTATCCAAGAACCGCTTTCGCTTTCGTTGCTACATGTGCGACGGCGCGGATTGGGCTCTCAATTGCCTTTCATTTTAGCCTCTGCACCCGCGAGCGCTAACAGTTTTGACGGTTGTTCCGTAGATTGGCGTACAATTGTAAGAGGGTCCTCGGTGGATATACGAGGTACTAGGTAAATAACATAGCCGGAGCTAGGGAGTCTAAATACAAAGCTCGGGTCATGACCATACGACGAGAATAACCGTAGAGAAGGCATGAGTAGGAGCATAGTACGGAGCCTGTGGACCATATAAAGAGCATATACAGAAACTGCGGACATGTAAGCATAGTCGTCATACAGGTGTTGTCGAGAGATGTGAAGGCTAACATCATGATGATGTTACAGATGGATGTCATGGCGAAGGAATGGTGCTGTCTCTTACAAGGCAAGACCGGAAAGCCCACAACCTCCGGAGGTACTGATCTTTAACCTCGTCTGCCGCTTCGCTTCTTGGTCTTTTTCTTGCGCGGCTTGGTCGACGGCCCAGACGATGCTCCAGCAGCAGCAAGAGACGCGCTGTTCTCGTTGTCAGACGTGACGGCGCTGCTGGCTTCCGCGTCTTCTTCCTCTTCAGCATCCTCCTTGAACCTACCCGCAACGGTAGGAGGCGCACCAGTCTGCTGAGCACTCTTCGGGTCGAGGTTATCCGTGTCGAGGTGAAGGTCCGGTTTCTCGATGCTCTCGCCTTCCTGACCCTGCTCCGCATCTTGAAGCGACTCGGACTGACCGGCCGCTGCGTTAGCGGAGTCGGAGCGTTCTGTAGCGGAGGCAGATGGATCAACTTGGTCTTCTATAGAGGTGGGAGCCTGCTCATCCGGTTTCTCAGCCGATCCTTTGGTGTCTGAGGCAGTAGTAGGGGTATTCGCGGTTGAGCCACCTGCCTGTACGTCTCCGGCCGCTGCTTCCGCAGTAACCTTGGCTTCTGAAGCCTCCTTGGCAAAGCACACCCACTAGTCAACCCTCTCTCATGCTACCATCTGCATTCTCCGAATGGGGACGTCTCTTGAACAGTGTCATTCTCTGATGGATCACCTGCGCCCTATTGAAAGTCGGCACCTGGGTCCGCGGCATATTATCACCTTGCGGAGACACTGCGGTCAGCCTGAGATCCGCTGACAGCGTTCGCCACGTCTTCTGTGGAGGAACGTCCACTTGAACACCTTGTCATGATAACGGAGAATATCGAGGTAAGCACATATACGGATGAACGAGTTTTGGTGCAAAAGCACTAAGCTTTTTGTAGGACACACGAGACGGGGGATCCACCCTGCTCTATGGACATGGCCACGAAGTATGTGATCCCATGTTGTTATTGCCTCCCCGCGACTGAGTAACAGCGGCTGCCGGATGTGTAGAAGGAATCTTCTGCTCGAGAACCTAGTCCCGACGCTGGTTGGGATGCCATAGCAGCGCAGGCGGGTAAGGTGGATGAGGAGAAGCTTCAAGATCTAAAGGAGGATATCGACACGATACTAGTTTTTGTGAGTGATACCCCATAGCATTGACTGATGATTAACTTGTATTTTATTCTAGGCCGGCCTTTTCTCCTCGGTCCTGACAACGTTTCTGTCAGCGTCGCTTCAAAACCTGCAGGTCGACAACTCTGCTTTAACAGTCCAGCTACTTCGCGAAATGGCTTTACAAGCGCAGGGTGCCGCACAGCCACTTGTTAGTATACCCCACGCGTTCTCCCCTTCCGCATCCTCGATCAGTGTCAACGTACTTTGGTTTGGAAGTCTTATCATGACGATTACGACCGCGTCTATCGGCTTCTTAGTCAAACCTCATATTCGCAAGTATCTCAGTGGGGATTCGCAGCTATCAGAACAGAGCCGCATCCGCATCCGCCATTTTCGTTACACAACCTTCATCAAGTGGCGATTTTTCCAGCTCGCTACAATCTTGCGTCCTCTTTTGCAACTTGCTCAAGGCCTCTTCTTCGTCGGATTGTGCATATACACAATGTCCGTACATGAGAGCATTGGAATCACAAGTATCCTGCTCGTGGCTTTCTGGGCATGCCTCTTCATCACCCTTGTTGTTCCTTCTCATATGCCAGGCCTTGAAGGGAAATGGCGAAGCTGTACACGATCTATGAAGCGTGTCATCTCATTTTGCACCTGTTCACGGTCTCACCGTGTTGACGATGACGAGCGCGGACGACCGATGTATCAAAGTTCATCCAGCCCTTACTCCGTGTCTACTGTTCAGAAGCAGCGCGGCCATCTGACCATCTGTCGCGTACCGGGAATAGTGCACTGTCTCACACCATCCGCTAAGGCACACTTGCTACGGTCGCTTGCTCAGCAGCCGTTTTCTGATGATGCATATGATGTACTCGGGCATCGCACCGCTGGTGAGCATTCCTCTCATTGACATATCATTAGTTTTGTTCTTATCTCGATCTCTGATACAGGTCGCAGCTCCTTCCTACGAAGTGTCGCTACCCTATTGGACGACTACACCTCGGGCAAGCTCCTGAAATCGGCAGACGCGGGCCATTTGAACATCGTGCGGCTGTGTCTGTGGCTGTTGCATATTCTTCGGCAGACTGCCGGTAGCGTATCGGAGGTCGCTGGTGATTGGGAAACTCTCCTCATATCGTTATCGAATGCGCTCAGAGCAAACCTTGAGTGCGGTGTATCCGCGGATGCACGGGAAGAGGAGGCACCTCTTGCTACTGCTTGCCTGGATATTCTTTCTTCCATTACAACGTCGGAGGATGTGGAGTCCAATTTTCCCTTCGTACCAGCAGAGCTTGTCGGGATCCTCCGCAATTTTCTCAATCTGGATGTTGGTGCTCAGCATTCTGGCCCTGTCCTTTCGCTCAGGGGCATTTCGGTGCCAAAACATTCGAGCACTCCCGCGCGGACTGGCCATGCTGCTACATCGAGCCATAACCCTTTAGGTTGAACAACATCAAGCTTATAGCAGACAGAGGATCTCTGGCCTCGCGGAGCTTACGCGCTTCCGGTCTAGAGAAGATATCGATCAGCGCAGTCTACATTATCATTTTAGGTCGATCGTCGCTCTACCCGTCACCATCTTCGCACTTAGTCCCTTTCCCCTACAGCGAGCCGAAATCTCAGTTAACGTTACGACAAAATGCGCAGCCTTCACTCTAAATGGCAGCTGATGCGGTGCTCGCTGGCTTCGTGGTCACACAACGACTCCATACAGCCACGCGGGGCATGCTCCATTTCGATATGCAAGTTGCAGGGAAGCTGTACGAAACACTCTTATCTTCGCTTGCTCTTGGGGGGGTGGGGGGGGGGGGGGGAAGATGACTGTTATGCGTAGTTTTACGGATTGCAGTTATACAGTGTTAGATTTCTGCAATCCGTGTTCACTCGATGCCAATCCTTGTCGTGCGTATCGTGAAACCTTGATTGCTAAAGCGAAGAGATTTCACAGAGGCTCCAAGGCGCTTTCGGCGCGGCTATACAATTCAGCCACTTGATACCCATGCAAGAATAGCACTCCTCGAACCTACTTTGACTGCATCTTCTTGAGCGAAGCGCGGGCATGGAATGGTGGATGTCAAGCCGGATGATACAAAGTAACAGAAATGTAATCATTACTCTGACATACCCGTGGTTCTCCCCCGTCCCAGCGATCACAGGCATTATCAAGTGATATTCAGCCATGCCGGTAAGCGATACCAGTCATCGTACATCCTAAGAGAGCTAGTTAATTATCTACTTCCGCAGTCTCCTATAACCCAGGATGACCGCGAAATAGAGGAGGAAGGTTCGGAGGTGGGAGAAGAAACGAACAAAGCAGTATGTATCGCTGTGTATTTCGCTGAGAGACACTAAACCCGCCTAACATTTCTGTAGACTGGTCCTTCAGATGAGATGGGCTACTGGGCGGAAATAACACGAAAAGTGGAGAAGATTGATCAGGCGAAAATCAAGCGGGTGAAGGAAGATATGGATATCGTCTTGATCTTCGTAAGTTCAGACCTATCCATCATTTTGGGGTCTGCTCATGTCCGGACTAGGCTGGCCTTTTCTCTGCCGTGTTGACCACTCTGATCACGGCGTCATTCTCAAACCTCCAAGAGGATAACTCGGCTACAACGGTGCAGCTCTTGCGCTTGATGGTGTCGTCTCAACATAATGTTACTGCCAGTGGAGATGATAGCCCCGATTTGTCTGCGGCGCTGAACCCACAACCATTCTCTCCGCCAGCATCTGCCATTTGCGTTAATGTTCTATGGTTCACGAGTCTCGTTACCACGCTCTCCACCGCCTCGTTTGGGTTTCTTGTTCAACAATGGCTACGAAAGTACCCAGACATAGATAACGACAACCCATTGGCTCGCTTGCGTATTCGCGAATTCCGTCACGAAGGCCTGCTTAGCTGGAAGGTGTTCGAAATCGCATCGAGCCTGCCGTTACTGTTACAGTTTGCACTTTTCCTCTTCTACGCAGGCCTCTGCGTGTATACCCTTACTGTGCATCCTAGCGTGGGTTGGACTACCATCCCGCTGGTGATAGTCTGGGCGTTTCTGTTCGCAATCACTACTCTATCTCCTCTGGTATCCTCTCGATGTCCCTATCGCACTACTCTACTCCCGCAAACCCTCGAACGACTGCGGAAGATACTACTCAGTCGACCTCGCGCCAGCACCAAGTGGATACGCGAAATCAGAAACCTGCCCAGTAAAGGAACCGGAGACGAGTTCTTCGGGTTCGGCCCGGGTTCTGGGGCAGTTTGGGAAGAGGATGAGGTCGCGCTCAGTAGCCAACGGGATCTAGGGGTGCTGTATTCGGACGATGTTATTCGTCTTTACCGCGAGGCCCTTTACACCGCCAAGTTGGGCATCATCTTGCAGAAGCGAACCCCCGTGGATGCCATCTTCAAGTTCTTTCTCAAAGCTATTGAATTCCACTTGCCTCCTCTACCATCGTCTGCTGGCGACGCACCAGCCGTCCTTGATCGCGCTGACAACCATGTCACAGCCAATCGCAACAATACATCTGCGGATCCCCCTCTAATTGATCATCGCCGACTTCTTGATTTAACGCCTTTGCCGCAACCAGTCGGGGAGGGCCTTTCCCGCGCGGCCATTGCATTTGTTCAGAAGTACGGTTTTGATCGAGTTGGCTTCAAAGGCCGAGGCTCACGACCGCTATACATGATACGTGCCATCCTCGTATTATTTGCCAAATCGCATCGCTCTAAGACCACAGACGAAGCGTTGGATAAGCTACAAGCGAAGCTGCTCAACCCCACACAGGAGAATCACTTGGACATCTGCCGTATATTGGCGCATGCGGATTTCCCACGTATCTGGTCCGTCGTGGAAAGAGCTTCGACACATTTCAATACAGCAGACAAAGGGATCGTGGTACGTAACATCCTAGAACAACGCAGACCACGTAATCTACCGGGAACACGACACACTCAGTTCAACGAAAACATCATTGATTATGTTACCGATAAGACTCGACGTTTACCGGGGTCAGAACTAGACGGCATATCATACGTGCTCGAGGCTGAAGTTCGCGACCATCAGAAGAACCTCAAGGTGAAACAGTGGGACACAAGCTCGGTCGCATCTCTCAAGACTATACTTTCGGTAGCCGAAACGAAATATAGCAGAGCAGGAAATGCTGCATACCATACAGTCTTCTCAGTGCTCAGCAATCCACACTTAGCACCGACCTGTTCAGAGCTAGATCATGATGTGACATTACGGCTCTTACAGTCTTTCTCCAGGTACTTATATCCGGAAGACAATTTTGTCAAGGCTAATAGCGATGGTTTGTATCTTGCATCCCTTCCTCTATTGCAGTACTGATATGCGGCTTGTAGAGAGAAAGTTGATTCTCGAGTGCCTGAGCAAGCTCGTCGAACGCCACATCGGTATCGCAGAGCGCTTCGATCCTTCTGTGGATCTCATTCGACTGATCTCGCGGTTGGTCTGGATGATGAAAGGGACTAAAAGGGAGGCAAAAGACCACCACCATGAATGGAACTCGCTCTGGGGGGCTCTTTCTGGCGCTACAAGCTACTACTGCAGCACCATTTTATGGGGAGATTCAGAGTCCGATTTATCACGCTGGCTCAGGTTCACAGACTTCAAGGATAGTATAGACGACTTTTTGGCGTTATCTGATGACCCCAGTGTCTCGCTAATCCTCCCTGCTGAACTTACTGAAACCCTCAAGGAGAATAGAGATAGGATTGATGCAGAAATAGCAAGGCACAAGGAGGGACAAGAACCCCCTTCGCAGTCACCGCTCCATCCCGTGTTTGAGATGTTCAGAACCATCAGCGAATTCTTCGAAAACTATGTTGGGAAAATCACAGAAATTCGCGTTCCTAGTGCCGATGGAACACCGGGTCGCGAACATGCGACACACGCTCCCGGAGAAGCAGTGGAGTTGCAGACTCTAGCAGTACCTCGTCAAGATATTTCCAATCACTCTCGTTCCACCAATGTTAGTGAACTTTCGGGCTACGTCTCAGACGATTACACATCAGAGGGAGCAGGACCAAGTCGCCTGCCATGGCATTCAAGCCGTAGTCGCAGTAGTCACGTTACGGGTGGAAGCGATAATGTTTGAGACAAAGGTATGTTACCCCGAGTCTCTTCCTTGGAGGATCCCACTCATGATTAGCATTGTGTTCAGATGAGCGCGCCGAGCACTCTAGTTTCTTGTGTCCTAGCGTGTGAATATTCGGCTAGTCTCTCGACCAACAATACTTGGGTGTAAATGACATGTGTAAATGGCGAACGGCTTGTTAATGACTCGAAGCGAGCAATAATGATTGGTATCCCTCGTCGACTTCATTCTTGCTGAATGTCAATGGTCTTCTGGCCCCGTGCGATGAGCTACATGATCTTTTGCAACATCGTTCCAGAATTTGGGGTGGTGTTTTCAGTCGTACTATATTAGATATGCTGCTGAGAGGACGCTCCGCTGCAGCGCAACCGATTTATCCTAGTAGACGGGGCTCCGCGACCCGCGACTCCACAGTCGGACCTATATAGCAGGTCTCCGCGGCGCACCTTGGAAAGGTCTTCCATCCAACCGCAAGGGCATCCCATCGTCATGCATGCAACCTCGTCCGTGAAGGTGAGCTTCAAAGCTTCGATGGTCTTTGTCCGTGAACTGCTGATCATTTTCAACGCATGCACATGCAGAAGCAACAGGATAAGATCGCCGCGTTGCAGGAAGAAATCGTGCAGCTACAGAGCGTCTTCGGGTCAGTGAACTTGCCAACTTGTCTCAGTCTTTGCAACATGGCTAGTACAGCATCAACGAGAATCCGGATGAAATAGTCGCAAAGCATATTAAATTACTTCATCAGTATAATGAGGCCAAAGATGCCGCACAGGTAAATCCGCATATACCTAGCTATTTGGCGTAGGCTGATGTGAGAGATTTAGATTCTCATGGGAAGGGTCCGTAAATTAGTGCATGAGCATGAAGCACACTCGGCACTCACATACACAGTATTTCTAGCTTGCTTCACATCGCCAAGTGTCCCTTCGCCAGGTATACAGGGAATACGAACTGACCGAGCAAGATTAAGACCGGGTGTAGAAGGATGGAGAGGACCTAAGATTGTCATAGTTTGTCATACTGAGTGCTACGGGAGTCTACCATGGTGCGGGTATTGTGGAAACATTATGCAGGGTATTACAGCCGATGATGATAAAACACAAGAAAGCCGATAAATTATACAACATATTCAGAGCGGGCTGCGGTGCATTATGAGCGGGTTGCAGCGATGCTTGTGCGTTCGAGCAAGCCCTTGACTCGCCGTCCGAGACGTTCGCCCTCCTGCTTGCGCTCCCATATCTGATACGCAGGAGTCTTCTTCTTGGGTATCCATGGTCGCATTGTGCGCTCGCCGTTCTCACCAACTTGCGGCCCTCTGGTAGCTGTGAGGTCCACGACGCGCGGGGAACTCGCGTACTTGATGACATCGCGGAACAAGAGCTTGGACTCTGCGGCGAGAGTGTGCAAGGAGATGGGAGCCAAAGGATCGTCGGACTCCGAGTCTGAGCTGTCCGAGTTCCCGGAGGGCACCAGCGGTGGAGTTGACTGGCGACTGACTGGCTCAGGTAAGGGCGGTAAGGATTCGATCTCCCGCAAGAGATCTTGTCCTTTGATATAGGAATTCTCTGTGCGAAGGAACCGCACAGTACCGCGTAGAGCATCGATCTGCAACTTAAAGTCAAAAGGAATTCCGTGTTGATATGATTTTACTTACTTGCTCCAACAGATACGAGGTCTCCAAGCTACCTTCGACTTGTACACTTTCTGGTTCAACGGCCGGCGCGCCTGTGGGAGCTACGCGAAGCGAGTTCAACGTTCAGTCAAGAGTTTAAGAGCGCATATACCCACCTTGCTTCTCCGTATTACTCGCAGCTTGCTTGAGCTTCGCATTCTCTTGCTCAAACGCGTCGAGGTCCGCCTGGAGCTGTTCCATGGCTTCCTCGTACGCCTTCTCCTGCTTGCGAGCCTTCTGTAGCTCGGTCTCTAGGTCCGATATCGCGTCCGCCTGCTTCTTCACTGTCTCCATGCGGCGTTCCATGAGTTCAATCTTCACGCCCGCCTCTTGGATATTCTGGTCCTTAGTCTTGAGGGTACGAACTAGTGCTTGCATCTCGTCATTCAGCTGAGCTACCTTGCGCTCTGCCTCGACGTTGATGGCCGTGGCGGACTTGATTTCTTCGATGCGAAGAACCCATGGAGCTGTGCCAGTGACTAGAATCGTGGTCAGCAAGTGCATGGGAGCGCAAAATGGGATAGCTTCATACTTCTGAAGACGTTCTCATGCTCGCTCGCAAGCGTAATCAATTTATTGAGGTCGTCAACAATTTTGGCGAAGAATGTTGCCACCGCTTCCCAAGATTCCGGAGCGTCCTTGCTGTTCTTACCCACCGAAGACGATGCACAGTCTTTCACGTATGACAAGACGGTAGCCAGCTGGAAGGCAGACTTATTAGTTCGCACTTCGGTGAGGTAGGGCATCACTCGTTGAGCGAGAGAGAAGCCAAAGTTGACGAGCTCGGGGACATCGTTGTTCAGCGCTTGCAATTGGGGAATGAGCGGCGCTTTCAATGCAGTCGAGTCCTGGATGAGGTCCTCCAGTCTTCTAGCCAGTTTCCTATAAAGGGGTCAGTGAGGTACTCAGTTGTTAAACAACGGGTACATACTTTGTCAGGACTTTCACCCCTCTGCATTGGTCAAGCAACTTCTGCAGAGGCGCGCTGAAGTCCTCTTCCTTGTCAAGACTGCCAAGATCAAGTTCTTGATCTACAGGACATAGCTCAGCCTCATCGACAGTGTCAGAACAACATTCACCGACCTTCCTCCTTCATGATGCCAGTAATTGAGGTCTTGATCAGTCCCAGACTGGCGGTGAACATCTCCAGGTCGTAATCGCAGGACAGGGAGTACCCAAGTTCGCGCTCGCCCATATCGAACTCAAATCCAGTGAAGTATGTTTCTGATAGATGATCGAACTGAGATTGCATCCTGGACGAAGCTCAGTATACTTGCCCGAGAAAATCATATGAAGTACTTACTTAGCCGCATCGCTCACACACTCGTAGACGCGGAACTCGTCACGGCGGAGCAAATCGACATGCATATCAATGCGCTTCTCCATAGGCGAGATATCAGGGTAGATCCGGCCGATGTTCAGGAAGGATTCCACATCGCAACGACGCAGGATGGCGGCAAACCGCTGGCAGGTGATAGAGAGTGCAGACAGACGACCTCGCATCTATAGAATGTTAAGTGCCAGGCCATCGTATATACTTGATTAACTTTACCTCGCAAATGCCAACGAGTGACTCTGTGACATCTCCGTTAAGTGCTTCAGGCAAGTTGTGCGCCTGAGCAATGAACGTGTTGATGAGATCGAATTTCGCCGAGAGACGTTGGAATAAGAGGTAACAGTTTGTGGCATCGGTGTCCGACTCGACATACAGCTGAGGGAGGTAAGGCTGTGGAACGTGGTGAATTTGTTGCGCTCATAATGAAAAAGAGGGATGAAACGTGCCTGAACAATGCTGAGAAGCTCTTTAGCTTCCTTTGCTTCGATGCGTCGAAGCTCCAGTTCAATAGCACGGGCTTGGTTCTTCGTCGCGGAGGACTGCAACTTGAGGTTGAGCGACATCATAGCGGCATGCTGGGACGCTGCAGCCGCAGATTCGTTTTGCGCTGTCTGTGTCTCCGCGCGGAGGCTGTCGAGCTCGCTATGGACAGTGAAGTCAAAATGATGCCTTGCGGTAGGACCACTTATACACACGTTTGCAATTGCAAGACCAGCTCGCGGAACTGAACAATTGTGCCTTCAAGATCTTGGCAAGCATCCTCGAGCGTTTGGATCTTCCTTGCTTGCTCGTGGATCTCACTATCCTTAGCGTCTAGGGAGATTGTCAGCATTGTGCGCTTCAGTCTAGGAAAATGCGGTACCGATGTCTTCCTGCATTGCCTTTTCAGTCTCAATGTGGTTCTCTTCGAGCTCATCGTTCAGTTCCTTGAGCGCCTCCAGGTCCTCGATGGTGATACGCATCTCTTCGATTTTCTATAGTCAAGTCAGCGCATAATCTTACCTGCCAGTTGAATGATCTAACCTCGCCGAGCATCAAGTTACGCTCTGTCAGCTGAACGAGCATCTCTTCAGCACCAAGGGCATCATCGAGCTGAAGTTTAAGGTCCTCGACTTGGACTTCCGCGTTGGTGAGCTTGATAAGCGTGGACTCATACTCCGCTGCGACGATGTCAGTCCACTATATAAGAAGGAGGGATAAAATCACCCTACATCGCAATTCTTCGATGCCGTTGATATCCTTCTCCAACTCAGCGACGCGTTTTCGTTGCTCCTGCTCCGTCTCTTGCGAGAGGTCACGTAGCCTGTACAATAGTCAGCTGGTAGATACGTCTTACGCCACAAAGACCAACCGTATGAGTGCCTCCTTGAGTCGTTCATTCTGCTTTTCGAGTTGAACATAGGCCAGCGATTGCTTAGCAACAGCTTCGCCACCGTCCGGTGCGCCTGCTCTTTGTCAGTAAAACGATAAACATGCAGACATATCCCATAGTACATACTGCCGCCGTCCCGGAGATGCTGCAGCTCTACCTCCACTATTGCCAACTTCTCCCTCGCCTCTTCCAGATCTGCCTCAGCAGCCTCAGCCCGTTCTTCTGCCATCTCCTTGTCCAACATAGCCATTTCCAACTGCTCCTGGGAGTCTGCAATCCGACCGTCATGCAGTTGAGACAGCTGTTGAGCGTCTGCAAGCTCGCGTTTTGTGGCTATGAGTTCAGTCTGTAGCGCGTTCAATTTCGCTTGCAACTTTGGACGTAGGGCGACGAATGTCTCTGCTTCGTTCAGCCTAGTCTCAAGTTCACGAATATGGCGTGCGTCATCTGAACGCTTTACTTCCAGCACTCGAATCTTAGCACGTAACTCTTGCAGTTCAGTGTCATCTGGAGGCGGTAGTGGCTAAAAACCTGCTAGTGAATATGATATGCTTTGTAGGGGTACGTGAAGTACACACCGGAGGCTCATCGATGAGAGATTCCGGCTCCTCTATATGTGGTGGCTCCAACTCTGGTTCTGGCTCTGGCTCTGGCTCCGGTTCTGGCTCTGGNNGCGGAGGAGGCGTCGACACACGGCGAAGTGAAGACGGTTGGTGGGGTGTGGAACTAGGATGTGGCGATGGTGCATGACTAGATGAGCCGCTGTGGGATCTAGAGCCGTGTTCTTGTGTCGGTGAGTCCAAGCTTTTCTTCCGTGTCACGGTAGGGCTCGTTTCCGCTAGCAGAGAAGGACGACGTGTCCCTGCCCTTGATATACCTTGTAAAGTGTGTGAACGTCTAGTTGGTGAATCTAGATGGGGTCGTGGGGTACCAGGAGAAGAGTGAACGTTAAGCGGCGTAGGCCGTGCAGGGCTACCGGATTTTACAGGGCTACCGGACTTCGCAGGGCTGCCATCGCGTGACGAACGCGAGGACGGTACACGTCCTGAGCTTGATGTGCGTGAATGTCCCAGAGAAGGACGACTGATGTTAGCCTGCGGTTGTGCTCAACATTCCGTACGTGTGATGCAGACAGCATCGAGACGTACCGCAGGAGCAAGAGGCCGCGGTTCCGGCGTTGACTTGGCGAGCTTGACCTGACTTGGCCGCGCAAATACACCATAATTCATCTTGCAAGTAAAATACCTGACCCCCTGCACCGTACCATCGTTCTTGCCCTTTGGCTCGTTGAGTTCAACTCCTACCCACTTTCCCGGCGCAAATGACGTTACTCCGGAGAAACGCACTATCCCTCGACCGCCATTTCCAGCTGAAACTTCTACTACAGTACCCAGAGGAAATTCATGACCGGACATGGATGTAGAAGGAGAAGCACGGCCTTGAGACCGGCTCAGAGGTGAGTGAGAGGCAAGGCAGAGTGTGTCGTTCAGTGGCAGGCGTCGCGTCGCGTTTGTCGGGCGCTAGGACGGAAGAAGGATCTTTTGAAATGCGCTTAAAGGGACATAAGAGAAGATAACAAATAGCTATGTACGGAGATAAGTAAATTTACTTACCTGGTATGCAGCTTGTTTATTTACGCCTGAAGCGCTCTAGGTACCGCCGAAGGGCCTCTGATCCTGACACTGCTCTTCCAGTTAGTCGACCCTCCTAGCATTCTAGCGAAGGGGGCAGTCACCAAAAACGTCGAACTCTGTACGATTGCTGGGCACTCGTTCATTGTGGTATGAGTCACGGTCTCAATAGGTGCAGAGGACTCATATGCATCTTCCTCAACCAGTAACTACGCTCATTACCACTCGCATCTTGAACCACTCTTCACGGCACTAGTCGAGATCATCTGAAAGGTGTTGATTACGAGGATGCAGTATGGACATAGAGACGAAGGTGCGTGGATTCCCTCTCTTATATACCTCCGATGCTTACGCGTATGCGTTATAATCAGGGATGGTACCTTGGCCTACCAATGGCGTAATGCACAACGGACGAGGTTCAGACAGAGACTCCTCGACGACAGAACGCGACTATAGGTCGTCTTCCCGTTCCGACCCTTCGTCGGACCCCAGACATAGTCGGGGCATGAACGGTCATTCGGAACCTGGGGGTCCAGCGGGTTCAATCGCCACGCTCCCAGAGGTTGCCCCCAACCTCCCGTACTGGTCTGCCAAAAGGCACCTCACGTGCGGCAACCCTACCCCTCCCCCTCCATGGACACCCAAGATGGCCCCCTGGCGCGCTCCCCCTCGAAGCTGAAAACCCATAATGCTGCCTTAGTGCTGTGCCTGAACATCGATGTAGATCCGCCGGACGTCGTTAAGACAGATCCGTGTGCGGTGATGGAATGCTGGGTCGATCCGCATACCATGCCTTCCTATAAGGCTCTCGAGATCATCGGCGCCAACCTTCAGCACCAGTTCGAAGGGCTTAGTCCCAAGATCACTTATAAGCCCTTCCTCGATCCCAACGACAGCGAACTTCGCGACGGTTGCGCCCGCGCCAGACAGCAAGCAAAAGACGACGCCGTGTTGTTTTATTACAACGGGCATGGCGTCCCGAAACCAACGCCGAGCGGTGAATTGTGGTGTTTTAACAGGAACTATACTCAGTATATACCTATTTCTCTACAGGAACTGCAACGACATCTGGGAACCCCCTGCGTTTACATATGGGATTGTTCGGCAGCAGGAAATCTCCTCAACAACTTCATAACATTCGCAAAGCGCCTTGACGATGAGAACTTGCAGAATCATAATTACTCCCGCCCTCCTTACTCGGATTCCATACAGCTTGCGGCGTGTCTCGCCGACGAGCAGCTTCCCTCCTGTCCGGAACTTCCTGCAGACCTGTTCACCTCGTGTCTCACCTCTCCCATCGATATTGCTCTACGGTATTTCATCATGAATAACCAGCTTCCCAGCAATATCACTGCAGACATGGTCATGCAACTGCCTGGTGATCTGAAAGATCGTAGAACACCACTAGGGGAATTGAACTGGATCTTCACGGCTATTACAGATACCATTGCGTGGACCACTTTTTCGCGAGAAGTGTTCACACGACTATATCGCTCCGATCTCCTCGTGGCTTCATTATTCCGTAACTTCCTCCTCGCGGAACGCATCATGAAAAATTACCACTGCACGCCCCATACGTACCCGCCTTTACCCGCCACAAACACCCATCCTCTCTGGGCTTCATGGGATCTAGCCGTGGATGCCTGTCTCAGGCAACTTCCGGACCTGCTGAAGCACTCAGAACCCGTTGCAGGGGGCACCTCGCGATCACTGACAGCAAACCGCAGGCGAACTGCAGCCGCAGCCCCTCAAGCCGATCCACAAACTGGAGAGAAGCCGTACACGTACATTCCCAGTCGCTTTTTCGCAGACCAGCTGACGGCATTTGAGGTATGGATATCACGAGGCGGTTCAGCCTTGACTAAACGTGGGCCTTCGTCTTTACCAATGAGTAGAGACCGTACTCCGAGTCCCGATCCTGTAGATGGCGGTCAGGACGGCACTGACCCGCCAGAGAAGCCAAAGGATACTACCCCAGAGGGCGGCCATCTGGTTCCCCGAAAACCCCCGGATCAACTTCCTATCGTGCTGCAAGTGTTACTATCTCAACCTCATCGGCTCCGCGCTCTTATACTCCTTTCCCAATTCGTCGACCTCGGACCATGGGCGGTACATCTCGCGTTAACCATCGGCATCTTTCCGTACATTTCTCGTCTTTTGCAGGCTGCGGGGCAGGACCTGCGTCCAGTCCTCATTTTCATCTGGGCGCGCATTCTTGCTGTTGATCCGACGTGTCAGGTCGAGCTCCACACACAGTCAGGCTTCAAATATTTTGCAAACGTCCTCTCGCCGCGTGACGACCCCCGTCAAGCCTCCATTCCGAACAGTTCAGAGCACCGCGCCATGTGCGCTTTCATTCTATCGGCAATAGCGCGGGACTACCCTTCTGGCCAGAATGTGTGCTATGGCGAAGGCGTCTTTGAGGCGTGTTTCGAGCGCCTGGAGGAGAGCGACTTCTTGCTACGTCAGTGGTGTGCCCTTTGCATTGCGCAAATATGGGATGGGAACGACGAGATCCGGATCAAGGGTGTCGATCTGGGCACACAGGATAAGTTGATTGCCCTACTCTCTGACGACTCGCCTGAGGTTCGCGGCGCTGCACTTTATGCACTTGGTACATTCCTTGGCGCGTCCGGCTCTGGAGATGCTCACAAACAGGGCGGCGGCGGCTCTGGCAGTATGATCCATCTGGAGGAGCGCATTCATTTCCGAATGGAGGTCGCTGTCGTCACGGGTGCGGCGCTTGCCATCAAGGAAGACGCTAGTCCAATGGTTCGCAAAGAACTCCTCGTCCTTATCAGCTGCCTCGTGAAGGAATGGAGAGGCTACTTCATCGTCTGCGCGTGGATTTACTGGGAGGAAGAGAGACGGCGGCAGAATCCTCATGCAGACGACGAGAATGTAGCAGCCCAAGCCGTCGCAGAGTGGCTCGGCGGCTTTGACGACGAAAATCACCGCGAGGAGAATCGCGTATGGTTATCATCCTTCTTTACTATCTACTGCGTCCTGCTGGAACTCTCAGTAGACCCATACCTAGAGGTCGCTACGAACGCCCAAACCGTGGTCGACTACATTACAGCTCTGCTACTAGAGTCACCCTTCACCAGGCTAGAGGGCACATCCTTGAACGTTCCTCCACCATGTCCACCGGAGATCAGTGTCACGATCCAAGGACCCCGCTCCCGCACGGTTTCCCAAGGATCGCAGACACTTATCCAGCCTGCCGTCTCTCTCGCTGCCAGACCCGCTGCTATCCGGAGTGAAACCATGAACAGTACGTTCTCTGGTGTAACTAATACACTGAGGCGGACGTCTTCTTTCGCTAACGTCTTGAGAAGTTTTGCTTTTCCTACGCTTGATGATGAACGTTCGTCTCCACGGCCACCTACCCCAGGACGCCCCGAGCCCGCTGGCATCTCCCGTCCACCATCTCCCAATCTGAACTTCGCTCAGTACACGTCACCGTATTCTCGTCCTTCTACTCCTCCAAATCACGCGTTCCCGACATCAACCAACACGTCTCCAAGACCTCCCTCGCGTGGCACGGCAGAGTCTCCACAACCTGTCGCAGATTACCTAGCTTCGGATGTCATGGAAGCGCTGATGGAGGAGGACATGGAGAGGTTAAGGGCTCGTCGCAGAGCCGGTTCGAGGTCTAGACATCACCATCATCACTACGGTGGGTTGAATCCAGCTATGTCCAGTCCTTCGGGGAGCACATTCTCCGTAGATTCGGCGAGTAGCAGCATTATTCTCGGTCTCGGCACTGGCGTAGGCATCAGAGATGCGCTGCCACTGAAGAGCCGGTTCTACGACTGGTGCGCTGAATACTTCAAGGAGCCTCAGATGAGAGTGTGTATCAAATTACTCGCTCTGTTCCATCACACTGATTGTTTGCCCTGCAGCAACCGGAACCGGACGAACCTGGCAGTGTAGAGTACAATTACCAGGTCTGGAGGCAGCAGCGGAACGAGCAGGCCATCAACGATACCCGCGCACAAGCAGAGGATGCAGGCAAGTAAAAGTGTGCTTTCGTTTGACTTTGTTTGTGACTGTGTTGTACAGACCGTTGCCGCTGGGATAGGCCGGTCGTGACATTACAAACGGGCGCCTTCCCCGCTCAGCTAGCATTCCACACTTACGACCCACATTTGGCCGTGGCAAATGAGGGCGATGGTATCAGGTGCGTTCATGCCTACTTGAGCTGGAATAGAGCGATTCAACTGTTCCCGTTAGCGTGTACGACTGGCTGCAACGGAGGCGGATATCGCACTTCTTCAACGGTAATCCTCGGGGCACGAGTATAACATCTCTCCATTTCATCAATCAGGATGTCGGAGGTATTATTTTGACCGCGGCAGGTGTGTCTTCTAATTTCCACAACATATGTGTTCTGATTCCATTTTGTCGTAGCCGACGGTATAATCCGTTTATTCCGTAATTATGACCCTGCCATCAGCACCGACCCAGTGCAGATGGTCAGCTCGTTCCGCGGCCTGAACGAAGTCGTGCGCATGAGACGTGGCGTAGGCGTCATCACTGCCTGGAAGCAAACAGGTGGTAATCTCCTGGTCGGCGGTGACTCTCGTATAATTCGAGTGTGGGATGCGCACACGGAAGCTCAACTGCTTGTAAGTACTACGGATTCACCCACCGTCCGTTTTCTAAGCAGGACTTCTAGGACATCGATACCAACTCAGACAGTCCCGTGACTGCGATTGCCTGTGCCGACCGTGACTCTTCTCTATTCTTGACCAGTTTCGCAGACGGTGTCGTCAAGCTCTTTGACCGTCGCTTGGAAGAGGATGCGGCGGTAGTCAAGAAGTATGACTCTCATCAGTCTTGGGTTCAAAATGTCAAGTGGCACCCAATAGCATTTGGTCAATTTGTCTCTGCGGAGTAAGTCTTCAAAAATTGCTCATGAGCGCGCTTGCTGAAAATGCTCCAGCATGGATGGTGAAATCAAATTGTTTGATATTCGGGGCCCGAGTTCATCGGTACAGGATTGGGATATGTATCCTCATCACCTTGCCGCATTTGATGTGCACGAGCTGACAGGTGTCTTTGCTGCGTGAGTGTCAAAAGAATGCCTGGAGTGCCAACGCTAACAAGTCTTCTAGGACGTCTGCTGTGACACCAGCAAATTGGAGACAGCAACGGGCCGTCGTGCACTCTCTTTCGCGACCAAATCCTCTTTCTGCTATCAACACAGCGCTCACCGTACCTCCGCCGCGCGAGCCTTTGTCGCCGTTCATCCTACGCACGAGCTCTCTGGCGTTCCATCCAAGACAGATGGTCTTTGCTTTCGGTTCTTTGGATGGAAATGGTACGTATCATTTACTTTGCTATCAGCCTTGTTTATTGATCATAATATCGTCATAGTGCGCATCAACGGCTGTAAACTTCCGGCCTAGATCTTGATAGTCGTCTGCTTTGTCTATGATATGCTACGCTGTCGTCCATCGCGCTCGCATCTATTGCAATATTCAGTTCGAAGGGAACACTTTATTGTCCTCATGTACAGTTTGCTCATCTGCTTTCTTTGCCAAGTAGTACAACATCATTTGTGCCAGATTACCAGTACCATATCGACCTCCATGTATGTACAAACTATATGGATTAAAATCACTGCTTATTGTTTAGGTTATGTTGCATCGAATTGCAAGGTGTAAACACATGCTATATTGACGTGCTTGCTCCGGGTTTTATGCGTGCAGTACATGGTGACAGCATCTTCTACCGCGACATCGATGGTACATTAATCTCTAGCCCTTTGTTTGATGAAGAATAATCCAGACAGGCCCACTAAAGATCCAGCAGTAAGCACGGCGACACTTCAAATGGCGAGTACAACTTACGATGCTTGTCGTTTTGTGCGAAGCCACCAAAAGCAATCACGTCTGACACGTAGAATGCCTCTCCCTCACACAAAGGATCCAAGCTACCGAATGGCTAGATACGAAAGGCTGATCAGCGAAGGCTCCCATAAGAACCGAAGGAGATCTCACTCCAGCAACGCGCACGGCGGCGAGCTGAGAATCAAACAGCATGAACCCGATGTTTGTGATCAATTTGCGCTCATACTCTGTTTGAAAGCCAGCGCGCCCGAAGACACCGACCAGGGTTTCGTGTGCTTCGTATCAGGAATTTACTGCTTAGTGACATGAACAGCTGGAAAGGGGGCATCCTGCCTACCGCTAATACAGACCTTGTCTGCCTCGGAAAATCTACTACCGTGAGAAATGGTGGCAGCACCCACGGCATTTGCTAGACTGTACGTGACTTCGATGCCTTCGATCTAGGATGGCAGGTTCGCGGAGTAAGTGAGACCAGCGACGAGGAGGATGAGAAAGATACGCACAACAGCACTTGACGATATACGGATCTCTCGGATAGGGTAATTGACGTCGAGTGTATGTTTATCTGAGGTTACTACCTTCAGCACATCACATAGAATAGCTACGAAAGCCTCATACTTGGGTCATCCAACATGATACTTCCTGTAGCAAATACGTCAAATTCACCAACGATGCGAAGAAGATGCGTTCCATACCATCGGTGTCCTGAAACCAGACGTCATTGAACATAAGTCCTGTGCAGTCCCCTACAAGCGCAGTCTGCGTATATTCAAACATATTCAATGTGTAGCCCCCACTTGAGATAGTTGTCTTTGGCAAGCCTCGACGGCATCCTTATGTACCCGTTGGGGGAACGCGTATCAGGCTCGCTCATAGCTGATCGACCCCTGAGTAATTCTCCGAACGCCTTTGACCATCCATCAGCCTCAGTCGTTTGTTGCCTCCAAGAGAATAGCTTGAACATCAGCTGATCACACGAGAGTCGCATCAGTATGCAGTTTGAGCACACCTTCTGCTGCCGGCCATCATTCCTAGCATACACTTGCTTCACTTACCTCTTGAAATTGAGCCGTGACATACGAGGGCAACTTCTCTTAAAGCCTAGACCGTTCAGGCGCAGCTCTTTTGATTGTGGCACGTATAAAGCGGGCTTACTGTGAGTCTGGAAAGTGAGAGCGAAGTATCTCCTTGACATGACTCGGCTCGCGTGACTACCTGGGTCCAGAAGAGATATGCTATAGAATGCTGGTCACCTGATGAACCAATTAGCAGTAGACTGTTGTGAAGTATATGGCGGAATGGCGGAGTGCATGTGTGGGATGCAGCTCCGCCGCAATGCCGATAAAGCTAAAGTACGGCCTGTATATAATACAGCGTCGAAGCCGAAACGTACCCACTAAGTGTATGGAGAAAGCTTACCTGAATCCGACGGACCTATGTTCTACACGAGGACTCCACGTAGTTTCCTGATGTTCTGCTGGTACTGACGGTGCAGCGCTGCAATCGCGATGTTAGAAGCTACGCTTCTAGCCCCATCATACCAATAATGTGCTGTCTGTCCTCTTGAAGACTCAATGCATTGCGACTGTAAAATGTGCAGTAAATAAATCAGACCAATTTAGATATCGGATATGGGCGGGAGATGTTCGCGCTCTTTTCAGGGATATCGAGTCACTATCTCAGGCGTCACGATCACAATCATGTCATCGGTGAAATACGCTGGCACGCTCACGTTGAAGGACTTGACTGCCCGTTGCATCCAAAGATATCTATGGAAACAAGTCTAGAGTTGAGGACGGGGCCGGTGCATGCGCGACGTCAAAGGCTGTGCGATGACACTTGGAAGGCCCTGGTACCGTTGATCTTCCGTGAAGACCACCAGGAGGCCGTGCTTTCTGCACCGCGTCCAGTCTGAGAATCTACCAAGAAGCGTAAGTGATTGAGGCGGTGAGCTGAATACAAATGCAACTTCCAAACTTACTTTTCAATCGTTCGTCGTACTATGGGTGGCGCTGGCTTTATTTTTTGACCAGTGTTTATTCATCGTCATTGCTGTTCTCTCCGGACGGCGACATGGGCGCTATGTGATCATATGCACAGATACATTGTAGAAGAATGGTACACGAATTTTTCAGAATTTTAATATGATGTATGTAATTGTCGAGAGCTGAACAAAGTTGAAAGGTCCCTTGTTTAACCAAGTTGAAAGTATCCATGACGAGATCGCGAGAGATCGACAAAGGCGACCCGGATGACAATTTTTCAGGCTATATATACAGATACAGGCATGGCATACTGACATTTTCACGTTGAACCGAGCTGACAGTGAGTCTTGAGAGGGCAGATGGTCATCGAGAGTGATGAAGTGCCACAAAGTGTGACAGCGTTTGGCCTCCGTTTCACAGTCCTCTCGGCATTTTTCGGCACGCCGCTTGCGTCCACGATAGCACGACCAGTGATGAGTGTGCGCTTAGCTGCTGAGTTTCGACTTTGCGAGCGTTAACTGTGACAATGTGTGACAAAACGAATAAACACTAGGGTCCACGCAATGTAACTCATCTGTACACGCCGTTCTACGTTGTAAAAATACAGACATATTTGACGATGTTCTCAAGATATGCCGTCGTACGATAAAAAAAATTTTGTAGCTTGAAATTTGCTGAGTGTGCTACAAAAGTGAAGGCAATGAAAGTTGGATAAACCTGACGCCCTCCATAGTATACCTGCGAATGTGGCTTGCAGTTGAACAGTCCATCAAACGTTTGCGCATTTCTGAAACGATCCGCGACAACCGTTGCGGTGCCATGTTGAAAGTTGACCCTTTCCGTTACGGCAAATCAACAGCCATTTTAACGAGTGTCGACTAAACTGAGGATTGCATTCTCATTCCGTGTGCATTGTGAGGTATCCAAAGTCTGAACTGTCTGAGAGGATAGCCATCGCTACGGTCAAAAGCTATGCGCTGTACATTGAGGTGGCAGTGGACACAGACGAACCGGTTCGGTTCTGGATCGCATAGATTTGAGATCAGTTTGATGCCCGCTCCAGTACGCGACGGGGCGCTATTTCGCCGTGGCCTTGAACTGGAATGAAGCCTGATGCGAACACTCATTCTTTCCCTCCATCCCTCACGACCCCCTCCACGACCCCCCCGTGCCAGCTGTAGACTCATCATCCTTCTCTTTTTCTTTCTTTTAGGTGTTTAATACTGGCTCGTAATGCCTCGTGAAAACAGCTTTTCGGACTCGGACGGTCGATCCTTAACTCCAGATCTCGAGGACGAATTCGACCTTGATACTTCTTCACCGGTTCAAACGTCGCCGCCTGTGCTGCAGCCTATTCAGACCGATATACCCCACCAGCATGGGTTTACACGTCCCAGCATGGAGGCAAAGGAGGGGACGTACTCGTGCCCCACCCAGCATCCGTGTACGTGTGCAATCTCCGACCAGGAACCCGCAGAGTGCCACTTCAGAGCGTGGACACCATCCACAGATGGCGCCCGGCGATAGATCCGCGCGACGGTGCGCAAGATTATTGCATTG